>VSMD01129723.1:0-12613 GCA_008750895.1 Mirza zaza
CTCCTATTTCTCAGTCCCCTGTGGAATTATGGCGTTATACAGTGTGTTCATTTTATTTGTTCTAACACCCACAGTTTTGATGGGAGGGAGGGCATGTTGTATAAAGCATTGCCTGTGTCTGTTTAGTTACTTACTCCTTTCCCTAAACTTGTTTAGCTTCCTGTCTTACCCACCTTCAGCACTGGAATGTATTTAAGAGAGAGAAATGAAAACTGCTTTGTGTGCCAAAAGCAAAGCTGTTGGTGTTTTTGCAACTTCAGCTATTTGTTTGTGAAATAGGCTCCTTCCCCTGAAAAAGCTGAGGAGGAGAGTGAGAGGCTTCTGAAGGAACTCTATTTGTTTGATGTTCTCCGTGCAGATCGAACTACTGCTGCCCACGGGTAACGTGATATTTTAAGAAGCACTTGTAAACAAAAACAAAAACTCAATGGACAGCTCAATGGCTGATTTGTTTTCCCTTTTCAGTTGGCTATATGTAGCAAAGGGTGACTTTTATAGAGAAAATGAAACTTGTCTCTTAGCACCAAAAGAATTAGGCTAAACTCAAAGCGTTGTCATGGTCACAGGGAGAGGTCTTCTTCTATAGGTTGTTTTAGGTGGGGTTTCCATCTTTAAAGCATAACAACCTTCTGCTCACATCTGCATGGCCAGGAGGGAAGGCTGCTGCAGTTATTTAAAAGAAGTAAAGATTATAAACTCTGTGTAATAAGTATCGAGCACCTGCCATGCCCATTTGGTGCCATACTGACCCCGAGGGGATAGGACAGTGAGGATGCAAGAGGTTTGGTACGATTATAAGAAGCCAGCTTTCTTTGGTATCATTTCTAGTTGGCTAAACTTTTCACGTTTCAGCTGGTCATGTCGGAGCATTAAAGACTTTTACTGTACATGATAAACAACTGACATTAAATGTTTTATTAATCGTTGCTTCTACTGAATCATACTTAGATTAGGAAATGATTACATATGGGGTTGGGGAATGGACGGAATCTTGGTCATTATGCTATCTGCTTATCCTAACTACAGTCACTGGGGACAGATGAGATGGCATTCAGTGAAATACTGTGGAACTTGGTTGATATTGCATATTGTAAGTGAATTATTAATCAGTTCGTGGTTAAAAAAAAATACCGAATTTTCGTTACACTTGCTAATAGGAGAAGAAATGGTCTCACCTAGAAAAAACTGAGTCATAAAGGTCCAGGCAAGGTACATTCTTAATGATTGGGTCATTCATGATTCTTTTTTCTGCTTTTTGAGATACGAATTCAACTGTTTGTAGAAAGGAAAGTAAAAGTAATGTCTCAAACAGTTTTACTCCTAAGATCAGATGATATATATTATTGTAAATGAAGATTTTTATATTCATTCACTGTTAGAGCACAGTCATTAAGAGGCTTTTAAATATGACTTTATAATCTTAACATCACTCATTATCTGGTTGCATTGCTTTAGAGCCTAAACTGACAGTCACTGCATAATCCGTTTTGATTTAGATTTTCTTCTTTGCTCCTTTAAGCCTCGAACTGAGAGTCCCGTTTCTGGATCATCGCTTTTCTTCCTATTACTTGTCTCTGCCACCAGAAATGAGAATTCCAAAGGTAGGTAAATCAACTCAAGATAAAAAAACTGGCTTTGCTCTCAGGTTATGTTTTTAATTCTTACCGATGCTCCTTTGGTTTTCACGTCAGAATGGGATAGAAAAACATCTCCTGAGAGAGGCATTTGAGGACTCCAATCTGATACCCAAAGAGATTCTCTGGCGACCAAAAGAAGCCTTCAGTGATGGCATAACCTCAGTTAAGAATTCCTGGTTTAAGATTTTACAGGAATATGTCGAACATCAGGTATGATGTCTTTAAAAAACATTTTTAGGATAGGATAATTTGGATGCAGAACTGTCATTAGCTATTCATTTTGTATTCAGTTTGGATATTTTGTGTGTGTAGGAGAGATTCAGAGTCCCTATAAACAATACTTCTTTTATAAGAATTATATAAGAATTAAGTAGCACGAGGGATTACAAAGTAGTATCTAGAATTGAAAGAAAGAGAGAGGAGACTTGCTAATCATCACTGACCTTCATTTAACACATTTTTTGGGCACCTGCTGGGTGTCAGACATTATGAGGCACAACGCTCAGAGCCACCAAGTATTAGAAATATGCATGTGAATGTTCTTTAAAACGTGACGGCTCACGCTTGTAATCCCAGAACTTTGGGATACCAAAGCATGAGGATCACTTGAGACCAGGAGTTCAAGACCAGCCTGGGCAACACAGTGAGACCTCATATCTAAAAAAAAAAATTAACTGCAGCTACACATAAAGTCTATTTTTGCTCTTTTACTCTTACAGGTTGATGATACAATGATGGCAAATGCAGCCCAGAAATATCCCTTCAATACTCCTAAAACCAAAGAAGGCTATTACTACCGTCAAATCTTCGAACGTCACTACCCTGGCCGGGCTGACTGGCTGACCCATTACTGGATGCCCAAGTGGATCAATGCCACGGACCCTTCTGCCCGCACGCTAACCCACTACAAGTCATCTGCCAAGGCTTAGATGCTCTCTAAGCTGTCCAGTGAAAGCAAATGTTTCTTCTTGTAAAGGGTAGGGGCTGGAGTGGATAGAGGACCAATAAGAGCTACCCAGGCTTACTTGGGTGTGAAAAAAATAAAACTCTAAGATCTAAAACATTATTTCTGTAGTCATTTATATTCTTAGAGTCCCTTTATTAGAGGTAAGTAGAAATTGAGCAGCTTTTGCTGTATCATGGTGAGGTTGGAGAATGAGTCTGATATTTGTAAGAACTCACAGCACTCTCCTGGCAGAGTGCTCTTCCACTTGGCCTCCTTCCAGTCCTTGCCTCATCATGGTGTGGTCCTCTTGTGCCCTCTGTGTCTAAGTTCTGCCTATGTCCCTAACAGCTGGCTAGGCAGACCCTGGAGACTTGAGTCTGTTGTAGGAGTTCATGACAGCTCTATTTTGTAAGATAGTAATTCATTTTTTCTTTTTTATGTTGAGCCAACATCTCTTCTGGAGACTATTGTTCTAGAGTAGGGATCAAACTTGTTTTTATAAAGGGCTGGACAACAAATATGTTAGGCTTTGCAGACTTCTGTTGGAGCTGTTCAGCTCTGCCATCTTAGTGCAGAAGTTACATAGACAATATGTAAACAAATGGCATAACTTAAAACTTCATAAAAGTTTTTTTAACTTTAACTTCTGTTAAAACGTCATAAAAGTAGGCAGTGGGCTAGATGTGGCCCATGGGCTGTGGTTTGTTGATCCCTGTTCTAGAGGAACAGTCTGAGCTAAGTGTTGCTGGTAAAAGGAATTATAAACCTAGTTGAAAAAGAAAGTATCATAAGGAAACATTCAAAGAGCAAGTAGAGATTTTCATTTGAATGCTTATCGGTTGTTTAGGGACATTTTAAATAAAGCCGAATTTAACTTTTAGGAACTTTTAAAAAGGGAACTGCTGATATACACGTAAATATAAGCATGCTTGATGGGCAGGGCATGGTGGCTTGCATCTGTAATCTCAGCTATTTAGGAGACTGAGACAAGAGGATTGTTGAGGCTAGGAGTTGGAGGCTGTAGTGAGCTATGATCCTGCCACTGCTCTCCACTCTTATTGCCTGGGCAATAAGAGTGAGACCATGTCTTTTAAAAAATAACAAAAAAAATAGTCATTTAAAAAAGAATACTTGATGGGAAGAGTGAGTAGGCAGGAATTTAGCTGGTAAGTGGGAAGACATTTGTTTGAGGCTAGCTGTAGACCTTGACCTATAGTTTAAAATGTCTCCAGGACACTGAGAAAATGTCATTAATTAATATTAGATAACCTTTAATGATTATCTTGTGTTTGTAGGTACTTGAATTGCATAAACACAATGCGATTTGATTCTAGGCATATCTATTCTGGTAAAGCCTCAGCCAGTCAAGCTAAGCGACTTCAGGAATGCCTGGGAAACTTGGCTGACAATGATTACACAATGTACATAGCAAAGCTAAGGGGTGGCATAAACAACAGACTGCCCTTCTCCAGAGTGTGGGGTTTGGCTGTAGATTTTTAACTTCAGTGACTGAGATCTGGCATATATAGTTACTACCTAGACGTTTGATAGTAGAGATATGTAGTTAAGCCAATTTCATAGAAGCAAACTGTAGGTCAATTACAATAGCAGCAACTTACTGGATTTCAAGCCACACACTAAAGGTTCTTGGCATGTGGTATAAAGGTAATCTTTTCTCTTCTTTTCCAACTTAAATAGTAGAAGGTTTGAAGAAATGGTAGCCACTAGGTTCATGTATACATGATTTAACAGCTTACATATTGGCCAAGCCTGTTTTCCTGAATCATTCTGATACTGGTAATTCAATGCCTGGGAGCTATGTGTTATCTAATCCACACAGCGCTGCTAACAACAGACAATTCAGGCTTTTCATGCATAAGCTAAAAGATTATTAGCTGGTATCCTGTCATTTCTGTCTGATGTGAGCACCCTTCTGAATGACCTGCCCTTTAGAGGTTTATTTCACTCTATCTTAGTATCTGCTCTAAAAAACTTACCATATAGTTTGACACAATGATATACTTCTATTAAAAAAAACAGTAAAATCCACCTAAAATCCTACCACTGCTTTTAAACAGTTTTAACATTTTCTAGAAGATCTCTTGCTATAAAGGCACAATTGCACATATATAGGTAGTTTATCTTGGCTAACATAAGGCCTCAAAGCTTCTTAAGCCCTGTACAAGAAAAATATAAAAAGGAATTAATCCTGAGCCTCTGATAGCCCAGCCTCAAAAGGATTATGCCTCACTCTGTGGGAAACTTTTACTTGTATCAGACTATTTGTGAACATCTTGTTGGGGCCACAGAGTCAGAGCATTCCTCCTTGGGGTTGCCATGGTTTGGTCTGAAATCTGTCATAAGAGATCCTTGGAGTGGGGTGCGTGGAAGGACAAAGCTGCCAGGAGGAAGCAGAATGGAAGTGGGGCAGGGAGGCAGGGCCATACGGTGCTAGACTGAGCAGTGAAAAAATCGGTATGGAGCACATGCTTGTCAACCATTCTAAGTATTTCATTGTGTTAATTCTTGCAGGCTTAACTGAGGAATTGTGGCAGATTTTATTTCCTAAAAGTGGCCACAGCAGTATATCTGGTCCCACATGCTCTTCCAAGCAATCTATTTCACCTCTCCTTGAGCCCCGGCAGGACGTGGAAATTGCCTTGAGTAGTACAATACAGCGGGAGTGATGCTGTGTGGACTTCTGAGGTTAGGTCGCAAAAGGTGATGTGGCTTCTGCTTTCTCTCTTGATGCATATTGCGAGGAAGCCTGCGTGTTAAGAGTTTGGGCTGGCAGTCCCAGCGAAGGTCTCGGGCAACAGCCAATGTCGCCCACCAGCGAGTAAACCTCCAGGTGATTGCAGCTGCTGGTCTCTGAGTCTTCCACCCAAGGCCCCAGGTGTGGGGATGAGCCATCCCTGCTGTGTTCTGTCCTCATTCACAAGCCTGTGCACCTAATAAGTGGCTGCTTGACACTATTAAATTTTGGGGTGGTTTCTTACATAGGCACAGCGACTGGAACAGGTTAACACCATTACCTAGCTCTGTTTTACAACAGGTTACATAGGTAGCCCAAAGTCACTCAGCTAATTAGTAAGTGGTGGGGCCCCAAGTTACTCAGATAGGTAGGCTCCAGAGCCTCTGGGTTGTTCTTTCCTGATTGTTCTTGCACCGTCAGTATGAAATGACAGCCGAGGTCTCTGCTGAGAATTGGAAGACTAAGGGCAAGGGCTTCCTCTCAGATTTGTTGGGAGCAAGAAGTTGGGGCAGGGACAGGGTGTCTCCCAGAGACCACAGGGATGCTAATGGCACAGGCTAGGTGATGTTGAGAAAGCGCTCCCCGAGTTTCAGTGTATCACCACAACAAAAGTTATTTTTTGCTCAAACTTTCTGTCCACCTTGGTCTATGGGGGCTCCACGCATTGCTGAGGGGTTCTGAGGACTGAGATGCAGGCTGATGCGGCACGATCTGGGGACATACTCCATCATCTGCAGGGCAGGGGATGAGGGGAAGTGGTGAATCATTCACTGAAACCTGAAGCTTCCACTCAGAAGTGACTTGTCGCTTTTGTTCGCATTCGATACAAGTCATGTGGCCACACCTAACTTCAAGGGGGCATGTACCAGAAAACGGAAAAAAAAATACTTGGAGAGTAGCACTAATGACTTACCAGATCCACTGTTCAGTAACCAAATATTCAATCCACTCTTTATCACACAAGAAATACATCCCCACCCCCCCGAAGGGTTACAACTCAAGAATCCCCTTCTGCCGGGGCCTCAGCCCAGGGTTGGGATCTCTGGGTGATGTACGTACGTGGAAGTCTGTTTCAGGGCTGGGGATGGCAGTTCTTCATGAGCTAAGAAGAAAAATGATCTGCTCCTCACCTGGCCAATATATAACTCATTCTATAACTAGAATAACTGCAGCAATGACATCAAAACACATTCAAAGGGAATAGACCAGGAGATACACAGTAAACCCTAGTCGGCAGCAATTTTGACATTCAGTCATTTGGGGACCTCCATCTCCAGCAGAAAATTGCCCTTCAAGGGTCACCAGCAGGCAAGACATCAGCGAGTCGGCAGGAAGAGGCAGGAATGGAAGAGCTGGGGGAATTGGTCCTGAGCACAGGTGAGGAATGGGGAGAGGGCTGATTTCTAGCAATAAAGTTAACTTGGCTCATGCCATCGTAATTTTGGTTACCCAGATTAAGTGTTAGCATGAATCGATCGCCCTTCCTTAGTGCCAAGGATGGCTCTATCGGCTGTAATCAATCTTCACACAACAAACAGCCCTGTGAATATGTCCTATTGAGCTCATGCACATTTTGTGGACGAGGAAAGTGCCATACAGAGGTGTTACGCTGCAAGGTCACATAGCTAACAGGAGTGGGACACTTGATCTCAGGTTTCAGGGTTTTAGAGCCTTTTGGTTAACCCCTACTCTATGTTATCTTTCAAAGGGATAAAATATAGCATATATATGCATGGAAAAATTCTATAATTTTTCTCTAATTCTATATTGTTAATGGGAGTGTGCATTTTAAGTGTAGCTCATAAGTCATTTAGCAAATCTACAAATTTAATCATAATTTCTTTTTATTTTAATTTTAAAATTTTGTAATGAACACACACACACAATCACTCATATGATTTAGATCTTCTGTGATTTAGATCTCTGTGTGTTTTTACCCTATTTCAGGCACTCCTTAGCTAGTAAATGGATGCCTAGAAATTAATTCATAGTTCTGTTTGCAACTTGGAGAATTTTTAATAATACTAGGAAAAAAGCCATACTTATAGGTTGTCAGTGTATTTTAGAAATTGGTTGTTGCAGTATAAAATATTTATGTAACATCAGAGGGCTAATAATGTAAAACATAAAACCACAAGGTGGCAGCCACGACACGTTTTTCTCTTTAGGCAATTTTATGTGTTTCTCAAAGGTTGGAGAAACTGTTATGCTAAATTGAAGAGATGATGTGTTCATTTCATAGAATAAATCCCAGCATGGAAGTTACATAGTTTGCTACTGATAATTAGTGAGCAGGTTAGACTTGCTAACATCATGTGACTGTTGTACAGGCCAGGGTAAAACTTTTTCTGAACCTCTTATCTCCCTCTTCTCCCACCACCCTAAACATACCTGCACAACGTGTTCCTTATGAAAGTGAGATCCTTCATACTCTGGAAGGTAAGAAAAGATGTGGACAACCTCAAATCTGTTTTTATTTGCTATTTGAATGCAGCAAATTCTACATAAACTCTCATTTTCATAATCACCCAATAACCCTGACTTATCTTGGTTTATTCAAATGTAGCTAAGAGATAAAACCTGCATTGAGCGGTCTATTTACACATAATACCAGCTAAGACGTTCCAGGGACTCACTGTGCATCTTACACTGGTCTAAGACCACACTCAGTCTCTATGACAACCCTGGGAGGTGCCCGCTTGTTGTCACCATTCCCATTTTATGGTTGAAGAAAAGGAATGTATAAGCAGCCTCAACACTGAAAGAGAAGATGGTCAACTAGTGGCCAGTGGGAATGTCCATGCATTATAACGGATTCCACAGAAAAGAGTTCTGTATCAGCAAGGCAATTTTCCTATGTGCATAGATTATCTAGAGGGCCTTGGTGAGCCCCATGGCGATGACCATGATCCTGTGCGAGAAATGCCTTCTGTAGTTCCTACCAGGGAAGCTGTAACCTCTATTAACTTTATATTTTATAGGGTTGAATTCACAGACAATGGTTTCAGTGGAAATGCTGAATTTATGGAGCAGAAGGGGCAGGGAAACACCCAGTGCATGTGCTGGTCTATTTCAGGGAGAGAAACACAGTTGAAAAGAATGATTTACTATCAGATAAAGTGGCAGCGTTTCTGTAGCTAAGCGTCAATTGACCAGACCAAACGACTATGAACTACTGGCTTGGGCTCTTTGCTAAAACACACTGAACTTGGCATTACATCCATCCTATTACACTGACCAAGCCACGTTCTGCTGTAATTGGCTCTGGGCTTATCTAGGGTGTGTGACTCTCCAATGACCACAAGGTGGGGCAAGATGATATTCAGCTAACTATGTTCCACAAGCTTTTTTGAGGAATTTTTCAGTCTAACATCTAAATCCTATACGTGTGTGTTAATTTTTGTGGTCCCAGATTAAAACCAAAACCCAAGGTAATGACCTCGCAAACATCTGGTCATATCATATCATGCGATGTGTCCTCTGCTGTCATCACAAACTTTGCTGCCCAACACAGATCTCACATTCCCACTTTCTTTTGAGTTCCTTATCTCAGCTGGGGAGACCAACTTCCCACACTGCCAGCCAAGGTGAGTCACAGAGTTAGGAAGGAGCATCAGGTGTGGCATACTTCAACAACAGGACAATAGAAGAAAGCTGGCTTTGCAACAAAACCTAAGGTCTGAGAAAGACACGAACAGTGTGGCCTTTGACCATACTGACTTCCGGTCATATACAAATCACTCCTATTTTTCAATTTTGACATTATGATGATGTATTTGTTAAGGTAGCAAGATAGAATATATTTTATTTAGCAGTTGTGTGTGCTTGATTGATAGCTTTTGATCATTTAGCTATATGATACCTGGGACTCCATATATACTTTTGTCCCAGTCCCACAAATGTTAGTAAGATCAAAGTGATGCTGGCCGTGCAGGTGACAATTTCCTACTTGCCCCCTGTGGTGCCATGGATGCGAGATTAATGCTTGTTGAAAGCGATACCTTTTCTTTTTCAGATTCTAAGGGATAACCAGCGATAAAGAAAAGCAGACCACAATAGGAATAGGATTACCTGCACGGCCTTCCTCTCTGCTCCCTCTGAGATTCAAAGGCTTCCCACCCCCCTCTGCTTAGTGGCAGAACTGAGCAGAGGAGTGAGGATGGCTGGGATGGACTCACAGATGGAATGGGAGCCTGTGCAAATGTGTGTGACCCAAGAGAAATTTGGGGACTTGCTTGCTTCTAAGGACAGAGCATCAGCCTAGGAAAATGGGGTCACTGGAAGAGAGGACTGGATATACAAGACCTGGAGATAGTGCGGAGAAAGGAGTAACATGGGGTGTATCTCCCTGGCTGTGGCTGTCCTTGTAGAAAGGCAAAGCCTGCCAGGAACTCTGGGGCAAGGAGGCTCCCAGCAGCTGGGGGCAATTCTTTGGACAAGGGTGCAGCTGTGAGCTCTTGATGGCCAGTATTCACAGCAGCTGGGAACCTGCTGTACCAACCTGATAAAGGGATTGGGGTGGACCAAACCTCAGCAGCATTACTACCTTTTACCACAGTGATATTGATATATACAAATGTGTAATGATCATTCTTTACAGAAATCATCATCGCGTGAGAAAACTGCTGTTTTAGTTTCCATCACCCTAATTGTAAGCTTGGTAACTTTTGTAGTCTTATGTGTGTGTGTTTGCCCTTTAAAAACCATTATATTTTTGATTTGCTAGTCCTTCTAAAACCTGACCTTTTTTCCCCCTAAATACTTTAGTCTCTATGTCTTCCTTTGCAACTAGATAATTTCTTTTCACCTTTGAGACGTACTGCAGAGGCCAATTTCTCTGGGAAGCCTCCCCTGATACTCTAAAGCTGGGATGATTTCCTGCTGCTCAGTCCTCATAGAACCTGATATATTCCCGTTACTGTTACACTGGGACAGTGTTGTAAAATTATCTCGCCATGTGGCTGAGTCAGCCAGGGTCTGGTCAGGAAGGCAGAAGGCATTCTGTATTTCCCAGGTTGATAAGGGCTTGTTATTAGGAAGGAGGGGCTTACTTGAGTACCGGAAGAGCTGGGGAGTAATGAAGGCCAGGGAAGCTCAGGGGGAGGGCGGCTGACACTCAGCGCCTCACCCCAAAGTAACAGGGCAGGCTGTTCTCAGGAACTTGCCAGGAAACTGCTCCAAGTATTATGACTCTCTGAGAGGTTCCCCCGCCCTGTTTCAGGGTGCAGCAGTGACACAGGTTGGTTCTCAAGAGCTCACTAGGGGGCTGCTCTGAATCTCTGATTTCTTCAAGACGTGGGCTGTAGCTGCCTCTAGAGAAGACAGATTCCCTTTCTCTTGTTTTCCAAACCTCCAGCGAGGCCTATGGGCAGCTCCACCTCCCAGGGAAGGGGATTCTGGGAGAAGACCTTAAAAGAGATGGCGGTTTGCCCAGTGGACAGTAGATAATCCAGCACAGTATCGCATGATAGACATCAAAAGACAAAACTTCAGCAAATTTAAATAATTGAATTGGTTTGTATTTGCAATTTTATGAGTCAGGTAGCATCTGGTCTAAAAATAGAGAGGTGCTACTTTGGGCATAGGGGAACGGTGGGTTTTTATAAGGTAGCTTGAGCAAGAACTAGGAAACGGCATGATTCGAAAAGCAGATTGGTTAACATCAGGCTATTTCGGGGTGCTTTCCTTGTAAGGGCTAAAGCAGAGGGGACTTCCTTATCATTGTGGTAAGACTGGCTAGTTTGGGGATTTGGTTATCACTATCTCTCTCTCCTGATTTCTCAGAAGGCCAGATAAACAGCTGGGTTTCGGTTACATGATGTTGAACTTTAGCATGGGTTGATTCATTTGGGTTTGGTCTGTTGGGGCCTATATCAGGAGCTCAGTCCAAATAAATGGCTTCCTATAAATTTTGCTTAACATAAATTATGAACTTTTCACCAGTGGGGAAATGTATCTCATTCACCTTTTATATTCCCAGTGCCTAGTGCAGGTCCTGGAAATGGTGCTCACTAATGTTCATTAAACCACTTCGGGACCAGCATTGACTGTAGTCGACAGCCACAGATGAACGCGCACAGCGACTTTAGCCAACAGCCATAATATGACTTTTCTAATTTTCATTTATCAAAATGAAATTGTGAACATTTAAAAATAATGTAATGAAAACATAAATGTATATGTTACCTATTCTGATATTTACATTACAAGTAAAGCTGCCTGTAAAGCAAAACAAGCTTTCAGTGCTTTAAAGCTTTCCTCATCACACAAGAGCAAAACGGATTCGTTGTCACTGCACAGCACAACTATCGTGTGGACTGTGAGTGTCGGCTGTGGGCAAGATTTCGCAGCCCGGTCCTGAAGTGGTTAAATGACTGAATAAGTGAATGAGGAGAGGATAATGGCCTCCTGAAACCAGATAATTTTGATTATGGTGTAAATGCTGCTATGATAGATCACTGTCAATCTCTACAAGGGCCTTGTATTTGGTAATTTATGGTAGAGATGATGGCAATTGAGGGTGATATCTTTCCCACGCTGGCCAGAACTGTCACATTTCTGGAATCTAAAATCCTAGGTAGGAAGGAAGCTTTGCGATTCAGGGCACTGAAGCTGTTGAGGCATGTTAGGCCAGAGAGACAATTTCTGTATCACTTCTTTTCAACTCTTTCACAAGTTCCTTCCAGTGCCCAGGAACCATGTGTATATCAAGTAAACTGTCACTAGGTGGCATTCTTGCTCGCTTTGCTTAGTAGGCCGCTGCTTTCTCTAGACAAGCTAACTGACTGTTACGGAACTATAACAGAAATGTTACAACCCTTAAAGCAACTAAACTGTCCCTCAAATTATAACATTGACCTAGTTGGGTGTGGTGGCATGAACCTGTAGCCTCAGCTACTTGAGAGACTGAGGCAGGAGGTTAATTTGGGGCCAGGAGGTTCTACATCTGCAGATTCAACCAACTACACGTCAAAAATACTTGGAAAAACAATTTTAAAAACCCATACAATAATAGAAAATACTACAAATGAAAAAAAAACTACAGTGTAACAACTATTTGCATAGCATTTACATTGTATTAGGTATTACAAGTAATCTAGAGATGATTTAAAGTCCATGGGAGGATGTATAGGTTATATGCAAATACTACACCATTTTATATCAGGGACTTGAGCATCCTGGGATTTTGCTATCTGGAGTCCCGGAACCAGTCCTCCGTGGATACAAAGGGACAACTGTACTGTTTTGTAGCCTGCTTTGGATCTTGCTTCTTCC
>VSMD01129725.1:0-39921 GCA_008750895.1 Mirza zaza
AAAGCCGAGGCGGGCGGATTGCTCGAGGTCAGGAGTTCAAAACAAGCCTGAGCAAGAGCGAGACCCCATCTCTACTATAAATAGAAAGAAATTAATTGGCCAACTAATATGTATAGAAAAAATTAGCCGGGCATGGTGGCGCATGCCTGTAGTCCCAGCTGCTTGGGAGGCTGAGGCAGCAGGATTGCTTGAGCCCAGGAGTTTGAGGTTGCTGTGAGCTAGGCTGACGCCACGGCACTCACTCTAGCCTGGGCAATAAAGTGAGACTCTGTCTCAAAAAAAAAAAAAAAAATACATAGGACTTCCACTTTCGAGGAAGATGGAGTAGCAGTACTTTTCCTTGGTGCTCCCACTAAGTAAAACTGAAAACTCCGGACATGCTGTATAAAATGAACATAAGACTGCGAGAGGGGTGGAGAGAAGAAAGCAGCCCGGCCAGGGCACTCAGGACCGAGGGACCACATGGCCGGCCGCGGTGCCCTGGTTTCCTTTCTGCCTCCTATATCCTATCCCTGGAGCTGAAGAAGCCAGCAGTTTGGAAATACCAAAGGACGCAGACAAAATTAGCTCCAATGAAGCTCCCCTCTGTCTAGCCAAGGCCCAGCCAGGGGAAACTCAGCAAGACAGAAAGCTTTCAGACAATAACTTGTGTCTACTCCAGCCAGCACGGCCGAAAACACCCCCATCCATCCCAGCGAAGGCTGAAGGGAGCCCACAATCCCCTCCCTGCAAAGCCCTAACGAGGCCCCCCTACCTCCTGCCTGGTGGCATCGAGAGGCCAAGGAGAGAGCCAGGGCTGCCACCGCCCAGTGTCATAGTGGGCAGGGTGCACATGGTGGAGCCGGGACTTCCCCCACCTGCCAGCAGCAAGGCAGCCCTCTCCCTCTCTGCTGTGGGTGTCAGGGGCAAAGTGGGGAGCCAAGACCTTCACCACCCTGTGGTATCAAGGCCACCCCATGTGGTATCAGCCGAGCCCATATGGGGGCCAGAACTCTGCCCAGAGGAAAGAGGAAAAGGTCCTCTTTGGGTATAAATGGAGGTTGAGGGGGGACCCTAGGCTTTACCTCCACCTTGCAGTAAGGAGGTGCCAAAGCAGTGTCAGAAAAACAATGCCACAACATCACAATTAAAAAAAAAGAAAAGGAGCACGAGGAAAGTTTTGGAGGTGATGAGTATGTTTATTACCTTGATTGTGGTGATGGTTTCATTGGTGTAGCTAGACATATGTCAAAACTCATCAAATTGCCCACTTTAAATAGGTACAGTTTCTTGCCTATCAGTTATACCTCAACAAAGCTGTTAAAAAACTAAAGCAGGGTGCCAGCCATGGTGCCTCATGCCTGTAATCCTAGAACTCTGGGAGGCCGAGGCGGGTGGATTGCTCAGGGTCAGGAGTTCGAAACCAGCCCGAGCAAGAGCGAGACCTCATCTCTACTAACAATAGAAAGAAATTAATTGGCCAACTAAAAATATATACAAAAAAAAAAATTTAGCTGGGCATGGTGGTGCATGCCTGTAGTCTCAGCTACTTGGGAGGAGGATCACTTGAGCCCAGGAGTTTGAGGTTGCTGTGAGCTAGGCTGATGCCATGGTACTCGAGCCCAAGGCAACAGGGTAAGACTCTGTCTCAAAAAAAAAAAAAAAAAAACAAAAAACAAAAAAACTAAAGCAGAAAATTTAAATAAAATCCAGAGTCTTGTAACATGAAAATTTCCAGGTTTCAGTGGAATAGTATTTACTACCAGGAAGATGCTTTCCATTATGATAAAACTGAACGAAACTAAGTGAAAAGGGACAATTAATAGAAGCCAACGCTGAGGCAACAGAGGCGCTAGAATTAGGCAACAATGATTTTAACAGCCATATCATAAAAGTGCTTCAACAAACAATTAAAAACATGCTTGAAACAAACAAGCCTCAGCAAAGAAATAGAAGATATAAAGAAATTGGAATGGTGATTTCAGAAGTGAAAAATCTAATAACTGAAATATAAACTCAGGGGACAGACTCAGAGCAGAATGGAGGGGACAGAGGAAAGAACCAGTGAACCAGAAATCAGTACAAGAGAAAGAACCCAGTCAGAGCAACGGAGAGAAAATAGACTGAGGGGAAAAAAAACAAAAACAAAAGCAGAGTCTCAGGGCCGGTGGGACCATGACCAAATACCTAACATTGTGTCATTGGTGGTTAGGAAGCAGAGAAGAAAGAGTGCAAGGCTGACAAAGTACTCAGAGAAATAATGGCTAAAATATTCCCAAATTTGATGAAAGACATAAACCTACAGATTAAAGAAACTGAGTGAATCCCAAATTAGGAAAACCCAGAGAAATCCATGCCAAGGCACATCACCACTACACTTCTAAAAACTAAAGACAAAGAAAAAATCTTGCAACCAACCAGAGAAAACATCAACTGTCCCTATACGGGAAAAAACCAATTTGCATTACATCAGATTTCTCTTTAGAAGTGACAGAGGCCAGGATGAAGGGGCACAAAATTTTTCAAGTGCCAAAAAAAAATCATCAGTCCAGAATCCCATATGCAATGAAAATATCCTCCAAGAATGAAAAGAAAATCAAGAAATTCTCAAATGAAAGAAAACTAAGAGAATTTTTTGCCAAAAGACCTACCCGAAAAGAATGTCTGGAGGAAATTATCAAGACAGGAAACAATAAAATAGGGAAGGAAGGAGGGAAGAATATGATAAGTAAAAATATGGGTAAATGCAATAGGCTTTCCTTCTCCTCTCGAATTTTCTAAGTTATGTTTGATGGCTGAAGCAAAATGTATAGCACTGCCTAATGTGATTCTAAAAATACACAAAGGAAAGAGACTCTGTCTCAAAAAAAATAAATAAATAAATAAATAAATAAATAAATCACTCTTCAACTGTATGCTACCTACAAGAAATTCATGTCAAGATGTTTCATGCAAACATTAACCAAAGGAAAGCAGAAGTGGCTATATTAATATCAAATAAGGTAGACTTCAGGTCAAAGAAAATTACCAGGGACAGAGACAGACGTTACATAATAATAAAATGGTCAACCCAAGAATGCATGGCAATCCTAAATGTGTATGTACCAAAAAAACAGCCACAAAATATGTAAAACAAAAAGTGATAGAACTGAAAGGAGTAATAGACAAATCCAAAATTATTAGTGGGAGACATCAACCCTCCTCTCTGAACAATTGTTAGAACTAGACAGAAAATCAGCAAAGAAATAAAAAAACCTCATTGACACCATCAACCAACAGGATCTGACATTTATTGAACACGCTACTCCAACAATAGCAGAATATACCTTCTTTTGAAGTGCCCATGGAACATACAAGGGCTGTCTGGAAAGTACCCAGCCATGTAATATGTTATCAGGTTAATAATAGCTGGATACTTTCTGGACAGCCCTTGTATGCCAATGCAGGTCATATCCTGGGCCATGAAACAAACCTCAACAATTTTCTAAAAATTGAAATCACACAGGCCGGGCGCGGTGGCTCACGCCTATAATCCTAGCACTCTGGGAGGCCGAGGCGGGCGGATTGCTCAAGGTCAGGAGTTCAAAACCAGCCTGAGCGAGACCCCGTCTCTACTATAAAAAAAATAGAAATTAATTGGCCAACTAATATATATATATAAAAAAATTAGCCGGGCATGGTGGCATATGCCTGTAGTCCCAGCTACTCGGGAGGCTGAGGCAGCAGGATTGCTTGAGCCCAGGAGTTCGAGGTTGCTGTGAGCTAGGCTGACGCCACGGCACTCACTCTAGCCTGGGCAACAAAGCGAGACTCTGTCTCAAAAAAAAAAAAAAAAAAATTGAAATCACACAAAGTGGGTTTTCCAACCACCATGAACTCAAACTAGAAATCAATAGGAAGATAATAGGAAAATTTTAACCAAACACTTAGAACCTAAATAAGACATTTGTAAGTAATCCACGAGTAAAAGAAGTTTCCAGGGAAATTTTAAAAAATGTATTTAACTAAATGAAAGTAGAACACAGCACATCAAAACTTGGGGGATGCAGAAAAAGCAGTACAGAGAGGGAAAGTTTATAGCATTAAATGCATACATTAGAAAAGAAGAAAAGTCTCAAATCAATAATCTAAGTTCAGATTTCAAGAATCTAGGAAAGGAACAGCAGACTAAACCTAATGCAAGGCCGCGCACAGTGGTTCACACCTGTAATCCTAGCACTCTGGAAAGCTGAGGCGGACAGATTGCTCGAGGTCAGGAGTTCGAAACCAGCCTGAGCAAGAGCGAGACCCCGTCTCTACTAAAAATAGAAAGAAATTAATTGGCCAACCAATACATATAGAAAAAATTAGCCGGGCATGGTGGCACAGGCCTGTAGTTCCAGCTACTCGGGAGGCTGAGGCAGCAGGATTGCTTGAGCCCAGAAGTTGGAGGTTGCTGTGAGCTAGGCTGACGCCACGGCACTCACTATAGCCTGGGCAACAAAGCAAGACTCTGTCTCAAAAAAAAAAAAAAAAAAAAAGAAAAGAAAACCCAATGCAAGCAGAGGGATGAAAATCATAAGGATAAGAACAAAAATTAATGAAATTGGCAAAAATAATAGAGAAAATCAATGAAAGAAAGAGCTGGACCTTTGAAAAGGTCAACAAAATTGACAAAGCTTTAGCAGCACTGACCCAAAAAAACCACAAAAATTACTAATATCAGAAATGAAACAGGACATCGCTACAACTCTATACACTATACACATAAGTTTGACAACTTAGATAAAATGAAACAAGTCCTTGAAATATACAAACTACCACAACATACTCAATATAAACAAGATGATTTGAATGGCTCTATTAAGGAGATTGAATTTATAATTTTAAAACACCTGAAAAAGATATCTCCAGGCTCCTATGGTTTAAATGGAGTTTTTTTTTTTTTTTTATCAAATCTTTAAAGAAAGATGTACCACTTCTCTTCCAAAAACTAGACGAGGAAGGAACACTTCCCAGTTTGTTTTAGGCAGCTAGAATTATCCTGATAGCAAAACCATACAAAGACAGTACCAAAAAATGAAAATCACAGACCAATATCCCTCATGATTATAGACACAAAAGCCTTTAACAAATTATCAGGGAATAGAATTCAGCAACACATAAAAGTTATTGTACACTATAACCAAACTGAGTTATTCCTGCATGCAAGGCTGGTTAAGCATTCAAAAAGCAATCCCTTAGTTTTATGTGGCAGAGGCAAAAAAAAAAAAAAAAAAAATGCAAAAAAGACAAGTAAAAAGCAATCCATATAATCCACCATATGCATAGGCTAAAGAAGAAAAAATCTCATGATCATAGCAATTGATGCAGAAAAAGCATTTGACAAAATTCAATACACATTCATGCTAAAAATTCTAAAACTAGAAATAAAGCGGGAACTTTGTCAAAAGGGATAAAGAGCATCTGTGATGCAGAATTCCCATAGCCAATGTGCTACTTAATGGTAAAAACCAAATGTTTTCCAGAACAAGGCAAAAATGCCTGCTCTTTCCCCTCTTACTCAACATAGTGCTGGGAGTTTTAGCCAGTGCAATAAGACAAAAAAAGGGGGAAAAAAGGCATACAAATAGGAAAGGAAGAAATAAATCTGCCCTTGTTTGCAGATGACATGATTGTCTACATAGAAATCCCAAGGAATCTACTGTAAGGCTGGTGGCGGGCCCCCCTCCCCTCCCTAGATCAAAAAAGAAAAGGCTCAGGAGACCAGACCCGCCAAGGACAAAACTGCCAGGCTCCCCGCTGAGAGGAACCACACCCAGATGTCCACCGGGATAAGAATGTTTAGCTCCTGGATTCCGCAAATACTGACAGCCCCTCCTATTTCTCAATGACCACCAAAGGTCGCCCCAGCTCTTCCCGCCAAAAGTCCCCAGCCTGCCCAAACAGTATAAAAGGCCACACCCCCTTCAAATGGGGTTGATTTCTGGGGCCCCCCTCTCTTGGGGCCCCAGAACCTCGTCCGGGAGCATTAAATAAAGCCACGTGGTTTGGCCCCCAGTCTTTCTCTCTCTGTCTGTCTGTCTTTTCGCTGCCGCCGCCGAAAAACCTTACATCTACAAAAAAAGTCCTCCTGGAACTAATAAGTGAATTTAACAAGGTTGCAGGATATAAAAGACAAACATTCAAAAATCAATTGTAGGTGGGTGCCGGGCATGGTGGCTCACACCTGTAATCCTAGCACTCTGGGAGGCCAAGGCGGGCGGATCACTCAAGGTCAGGAGTTCGAAACCAGCCTGAGCAAGAATGAGACCCTGTCTCTACTAAAAATAGAAATAAATTAATTGGCCAACTAAAAATATAGAAAAAATTAGCCGGGCATGGTGGCGTGTGCCTATAGTCCCAGCTACTTGGGAGGCTGAGGCAGGAGGATCGCTCGAGCCCAGGAGTTTGAGGTTGCTGTGAGCTAGGCTGAGGCCACAGCACTCTAGCCGGGGCAACAAAGCAAGACTGTCTCAAAAAAAAAAAAAAAAAAATCAATTATATTTGTATATGCTAGCAATAAACATATGGGCACTGAAATACTGAAATTCAAAGTACAATACCGTTTAAAATCATTCAAAAATAAAACACTTAGATATGAATTTAACAAAACATATACAGAATTTGAACACTGAAAACTGCGTAATGCTGATGGGGAAAAAAAATGAATGATTTTTTGTTGGTTTGTTTTAGAGAGACAGAGTTTCACTCTCTTGCCCAGGCTGGAGTGCAGTGGCAAAATCACAGCTCACTGCAACCTTGAACTCCTAGGCTCAAGAAACCTTCTCGCCTCAACCTCCTGAGTAGCTGGGACTACAGGCATGTACCACCATGCCTGGCTAATTTTTAAAAAAAATTTTTTGTGGGCCGGGTGCAGCCTGTAATCCTAGCACTCTGGGAGGCCCAGGCAGGCGGATTGCTCAAGGTCAGGAGTTCGAAACCAGCCTGAGCAAGAGAGAGAGACCCCGTCTCTACTAAAAATAGAAAGAAATTAATTGGCCAACTAAAAATATATAGAAAAAATTACCTGGGTATGGTGGTGCATGCCTGTAGTCCCAGCTACTTGGGAGGCTGAGGCAGGAGGATTGCTTGAGCCCAGGAGTTAGAGGTTGCTGTGAGCTAGGCTGACGCCACGGCACTCACTCTAGCCTGGGCAACGAAGCGAGACTCTGTCTCAAAAAAAAAAAAAAAATAATTTTTTGTTGTAGAAATGGAGCCTCACTATGTTGCCCAGGCTGGTCTTGAACTCTAGGCTTCGAGGGATTCACCCACCTCGGTTCCCAAAGTGTTGGGATTACAGGCATGAGCCACTGTGCCTGGCAAAGTTTTTATTTATGCATGCAACAACCTGAATGAACATTTAGAGAATTATGCTAAGTAAAAAAAAAAAAAAAGCCAACCCCTAAAGATTACATACTATATGATTCCATTTGCATGTATATGCCATTATTGTAATGACAAAGTCACAGAAATGGAAAACAGATTGGTTGCTGCCAGAGGTTAAGAAGGGGTGTGGGTAGGCGGGGAAGTGTGCGTGGCCCATAGATGGGCAACAGGAAGTAGCCCTGGGGGTATAGAAATGAACCATGTTTTGACTGTCCCAATATCAGCATCCAGGCTACATTTTTGTGACAAGTTACTATCAGGAAGGACTAGGTTAAGGGTACAAGGGACCTCTCTGTGCTATTTCTTACAATTGAATGTGAACAGGCAATTATTTCAAATGAAGAAGTTTAATTGAACAAATATTTTATATTTTATTTATTTATTTATTTATTTTTTAGAGACAGAATCTGGCTCTGTCACCCAGCCTAGAATGCAGGGGCATTATCCTAGCTCACAGCAACCTCCAACTCCTGGGCTCAAGCGATCCTCCTGTCTCAGCCTCCCGAGGAGCTGGGACTACAGGCATGGGCCACCACACTTGGCTGATTTTTCTGTTTTCAGCAGAGACAGACAGGGTCTCGCTCTTGCTCAGGCTGGTCTCACACTCCTGGCCTCAAGCTATCTTCCTGCCTCGGCCTCCCAGAGTGCTAGAATTAGAGGCGTGAGCCACTACACCTGCCGTGGCTAATTTTTTCTATTTTTTTGTAGAGAGTAGGTCTCGCTGTATTGCTCAGGCTTAATTAAACACGTATTTTAAAGTACACAACAGGCAGTCACGTGCAATGTGAATCCCGCAGAACAAATCTGAATCGCGCAGGCTCTGCGGCCGATGCTCACTTAACGTCTGTGCAGCAATAAACCAGTATCTGCATAAAAAAATTACAGTCTCGGCCACCCTTGGAGAGCTCCATCAGGAGCCCCAGAGCAGAAGCCAGACATTGTATTTTTAAAGTTTTTAAGCCACACTCTGAGGCACTACCAGGGAGGTGTACTCCTTTGTGATGAGGCCTTGGTCCTCCCTCCTGCCCCCACGCCGGTGAGGCCCCTGCTGGGCTCCCCACAGGGCCCCTGCTCTTTGGGATTCCACATCCCTGCAAAGCTGGCCCGGTTCTTCAGGCTCCTCTCCGGGGCAGGGACGCGGTCCCCTCCTTGGAGCTCCACAGCGCCCCGCAGCGCCACCTGCAGCTCTCCCTCCCCCTCTGGCAAGGACATTCTCCTCCCGGAGCCGATTTGTCTCCGCTCTTCAGGCCTGGCTCTCTGGGGTCACCGTTGCCAAATCAGGACATCGCACCACAGCTCTGCGTGTTTCTGCACAGCCGGGGCAGGGCTGGCCCTCGGCCAGTGGGGACCTGCCGGGCGGTGCTTCCCCGCATCGAGGGCTGCCCGCCGGTCTGGAACCCGCAGTCAGCCCTGTGGCTGCAGTGTTGCCGGCTGGGAGGGGCATGCTCAGGGGGTCTCGGAGCAGTGGTGGGCGTGTCCGGAGGGGTGTCGTGGCGAGGGGCGGTGTTGGTGTCTGCAGTTGGCTTTTTAATTTGTAGTCGCAGCCAGCCAGTGTGGAAACCATAGCAGGACGGGCTCGAGTGGAGCCGGCTTGGGTCACCCCACGTGTCCCCGTTCCGCCTGCCTTCCGGGCTCGTTGGCCCCTGGACCTCTCCCCCTCTCCTGACCCGTTCGCAGCCTAGAGCCCTGGTCGTGCCACCCCCTAGAACTCTCCCTGGTCTCTCTCACCTGGAGTTAGCTCGGAGCCCCCTAACCAGCCCCGGCCAGGCTCCCCTCCCTGCATGGGCACTAGCTCCAGGGGCCCTGCCCTCTCCTGCTCACGTGCTGCCACCTGCAGCCTGTCCCCAACGCGTGGCTCTGCTCAGTGTGGACTCGGCCTCACCCTCCTCTGGCTCCGAAGCAGAATCTGCAGGTTGCTTAGAGGCTGGGGGATGTGTGGCCATCGTGTTGTGCTTACTGGGCGTGTCCTTTCCCTAGGACAGTGGCCTTGGAGGTCAGGGGTTGGGAGCCCTCTCTAGGCCCTTGTGTCTCGTCCCATCTCAGCTAGCCCTTGAAGGCTGCGCCCACCCCAACCCCCCAGTGCCAGGTTCTCTGGCAAGGCTGCTTGGGCCTGGGGGGAGCAGAGCAGCCCTCACCCCGACACCGGGCGGTCCCGTGTTCCCAGGAGAAGCACGGCTCCGCATGTGCGCATGCGGAAGCCCAGGGCCGGGCTGCCCAGGGGAGGCCCGTCCACAGCCAGGTCCGGAGAGCGCTGCGTCTTCAGGGGCCAGGGACCCTGTGGTAGCGTAGCCACAGAGGTCCCTGTGGGGCAGCACAGCCAAGCTCAGGCAGAGAGTCTCCGGCCAGCTGCAGCCGCGGCCCTCCCTGAGCTGGGGTCCTGCGGGAGGCCCATGGCTGCCTCCCTGGCCACACCTGTGTGCAGAGGCCCAGGTGTCTGGTGTGGGAGGCCACAGGTGTCTTGCAGACTTGGACCCTCGTCTCAGGCAATTAATCTGTCAGCCCCCAACAGGGCCACAATCTCCCCGCACGGTGGCCAGAGACCCTTGATGGCCACAGGTACCCACTCGGGGTCTTCCAGAACATACTAAGAGGAAAGTATGACAAGCTTCTTAAACCCGTCACCTCCTTTGCTGGTTGTTCAGGCCTTTCTCGAGCTCTCTGTATAAACTGCACTGTGCTACGTCTACACAGCCACTGGTCTAGTTATTGTCCCCGGATGACTTGAGATTGTCACCCCCTCTACCTCCAAAACATCAGCATGTGTCTCCTAATCATAAGATTACTCGGCTCAAGTGTTAAATTCAGGAAATTTTTTTTTTTTTTTGAGACAGACTCTCACTCTGTTGCCCAGGCTAGAGTGAGTGCCGTGGCGTCAGCCTAGCTCACAGCAACCTCAGACTCCGGGGCTCAAGTGATCCTCCTGCCTCAGCCTTCCGAGTAGCTGGGACTACAGGCATGCGCCGCCATGCCTGGCTAATTTTTTCTATATATATATTAGTTGGCCAATTAATTTCTTTCTATTTATAGTAGAGACGGAGTCTCGCTCTTGGTCAGGCTGGTTTCAAACTCCTGACATCGAGCAATCCGCCCGCCTCGGCCTCCCAGAGTGCTAGGGTTACAGTGTGACCCACCACGTCCGGCCAAATTCAGGAAATCTTACGTCGAAACAACACTGTTATCAAATATACAGTCTACGTTCAAAGGCCACCAGTCGCACCACCATGTTCCTCCCAGCCATGGCCCCAGGACCACACCCATGGCATGCCGTCATCGTGTATCTGGAGTGGCTCCTTGGGCCCTGCCTGCCTCCTGATGTCCAGACCACCTGCTCTGCAGCACGCCCCTGGCCTGGGTGTGCCTGGCCATCTCTTCTGGGTGAGGCACCAAGTCCCTCCTAGAACCCGAGACACACCTGGGGGCAGGTGCTACCTGCCAGGTGTCATCAATGAGGGAGCCCCAGGAGGAGCTCTGTGGCTGAGTCGGCGTCTTTTCCACAGTGATCTTCCACCCAGCGCTCTCGGGCAACCACGGTCGTCGATTCCGGCCCAGAGGCGGTTATCTCGACGGGTTGTGAGATGGAGCTTTCCCTTCTCGTGCACCTGGTAGCCAGCAATGCCCCGTACGGAAGAACCATCCACTCTTTTATTCCGTCACTTGGAATCCGTGACTCTTACTGCACACTGCGATGCTGGCAGACTGGCTCCTGCATCCTTTGGATGTGACCCTGTCACTGTTGAGCACGTCCTCGATTCTCACGCTACGGGATGCTCCAGGGTCAGCTGGCACTGGCCCTGCCCCAGTCCCGGAGGCGGCCACTCCCCGAGAGCCTGGCTTCCTCGAGGCACCGCGTGCCCCCCACACCAAGGCCTGGGTGTGGCCGTGCTCACGTTTACCAGGGTGTCATCTAGGTCCTAGGAAAAAAGCCGCATGTAATAATAAATAAGTACACTGTTGATAATATGTAATCACATATTAAATAGTATTGAACTGTGATAATATATTAATAACATCAATAAATAAGATGACTGTATAATTATATCACTAATATATAATTGTACCATTCATTCTAATTATATTTGCAATTAATTCTAATTACGTGCAGCCACTGTATAAGAATCGAGGTCAAGAGCTTGCCCTGCTGCGGCCGAGCCGCCCCGGCCGCGCCCTCTCCCGCCAGAGCCCGACTCCCACAGCACCACGGTGTCTGTCGTCCACGCAGCCCTCCACACACAAGACAGTTCCAGAATGTTCTCATTCTCCGGAGGGAATTTACCGTCGTATTGAAACACCAGAGGCAACTGGCATTTTGGACAGAAAGCACAAGAAATTTCCTTTTTTTTTTTTTTTTTTTTGGATATTTGATCTAGGAAAATGTGTGTGTTTCTCTCTCATTTCCTAACGGAGACCAGCTCATCAGTGGAGACCATGAAATGACTTCTTATTCCGAATAGCGAGCTTTCTCCTCACTTTCAAACCACCAACCAGCTTGGTAATAATCTCCTTGGGAAGTTTTCTGAAATGTAAAAATAAAAGCAAAAGCAAGTGAGATACTGTGTTTCCCCGAAAACAAGACCTACCCATAGGCCGGGCGCGGTGGCTCACACCTGTAATCCTAGCACTCTGGGAGGCCGAGGCGGGTGGATTGCTCAAGGTCAGGAGTTCGAAACCAGCCTGAGCAAGAGCGAGATCCCCGTCTCTACTATAAACAGAAAGAAATTAATTGGCCAACTAATATATATAGAAAAAATGAGCCGGGCATGGGTGGCGCATGCCTGTAGTCCCAGCTACTCGGGAGGCTGAGGCAGGAGGATCGCTTGAGCCCAGGAGTTTGAGGTTGCTGTGAGCGAGGCTGACGCCACGGCACTCACTCTAGCCTGGGCAACAAAGCGAGAGACTCTGTCTCAAAAAAAGACCTACCCATAAAATAAGCCCTAGCAGGATTTCTAAGCATTTGTGCAATATAAGCCCTGCCCTGAAAATAAGCCCTAGTGACGGGTGTGGCTACGCAGCAGCGCGTCTGCACAAACCACGCAGGTCGTCGTGGAGCAGGAAAGAAGACGAGCAGCCCTTCTCATCTGCCCCGTCGTGACAGCTGCTGTCCCAGAGGTGACCGGAAAGGTGAGGGCAGCCCCACCAACAAGGCCGGCTCCCCCTGTCAGGTCCCGGCCATCCTGTGCGTGCTGCAAGCTGAGGCTTTGAGGGGAAAATAACACATTCCCCTGAAAATAAGCCCTAGGGTGTCTTCTGGAGGAAAAATAAATATAAGACCCTGTCTTATTTTCGGGGAAACACAGCACCCTGTTGCTGCTCCTAACCGGGCGAAGGGGCTGACTTCCTGGGCTGCGGGGATGTAAGCTCTGATGAGACGGACGGTGGTTTTCTGTCTGAGCCTCCGCAGCGCCGCCCACACTCCCGCTGCCCACGAAGTCCATGTTAATTGCCTTGCACGGATCCCGCTTTTTCTGGTCATCCATTTCACTCTTCATTGGTGGGCGACCTTCATCTTCAGAGCCCTGTGCGCAGAGGGCGGCGGCCTCTGGCTGGAGTCTGTGCTCCAGCCCGAGCGCTGCAGACGCCTTCCCCTCTGCACGCCACCGTCCAGCACATGCACCCTCGGGCACTTCTTTTATTTTTTTTGAGACAGAGTCTCGCTCTGTTGCCCAGGCTAGAGTGAGTGCCCTGGCGTCAGCCTCGCTCACAGCAACCTCAAACTCCTGGGCTCAAGCGATCCTCCTGCCTCAGCCTCCCGAGTAGCTGGGACTACAGGCATGCGCCACCATGCCTGGCTAACTTTTTCTATATATTTTTAGTTGTTTGGCTAATTTCTTTCTATTTTGAGTAAAGACAGGGTCTCACTCTTGCTCAGGCTGGTCTTGAACTCCTGACCTTGAGCAACCCGCCGCCTGCCTTTGCCTCCCAGAGAGCTAGGGTTACAGGCGTGAGCCACCACGCGGGACGTCTGAGCGGAAGACGAGTGAGGCCAGCAGGGAAGGAATAAACAGAGCTGCCTCCTTCCCACAAACCGGCTTGGCCTGTGACTGTGGCTGAGCTCCTGCAGAGCAGGAGCTCCCAGTTCCACCAGCTGAGGCTTCTCCCTGCGCCCGCCCGAGGTGCGGCCCGGGCGTGGCTGCCGCCGCTGCAGGCTTTGACCTTTTTCCTCCACTTGGCCTCCTGCGGCAAACTTACTTTTCAGCTTTTTCCCAATAGGTAACAGAGTCCCAAGACTCGAAGTTCCAGGAGCATAAAAGTGTTTCCGAGTCCTGCCTGTGCCTCGTTCCCACCTTTGTGGCCCACCGGCCGGGCAGGTTCCTGGCGTCCGTCCAGGGTGGCTCACGTGAGCACAGGTACACACGCAGGCTACACGGCATTTTTTCCTTTTGCTGTCTTCTTAATATACACCTCGGCATTTATGCCCATTGTTTTGCAGCTTTTTGTTGTTTGCTTGATTTTTAAGCAAAGAAACTGTAGTAAACTATACGTCAAATAAAGTTTACCATTTTGACCATTTTTTTTTTGAGACAGAGTCTCACTTTGTTGCCCAGGCTAGAGTGAGTGCCATGGCATCAGCCTAGCTCACAGCAACCTCAGACTCCTGGGCTCAAGCAATCCTGCTGCCTCAGCCTCCCGAGTAGCTGGGACTACAGGCATGCGCCACCATGCCTGGATAATTTTTTGTATATATATTTTTAGTTGGTCAATTAATTTCTTTCTATTTTTTGTAGAGATGGGGTCTCACTCAGGCTGGTTTCGAACTCCTGACCTCAAGCAATCCGACCACCTCGGCCTCCCAGAGTGCTAGGATTATAGGCGTGAGCCACCGCGCCCAGCCCATTTTGATCATTTTTTAAGTGTACAGTTCAGTGGCATTAAGTGCATTCACAGTGTTGTGTAACCACCACCACCCTCCATCTCAAGAGCTTTTTCCAGGAGTTGGAGGTTTCTGTGAGCGAGGCTGACGCCACGGCACTCTAGCCTGGGCAACAGCTTTTTCGTCTTCCCCAAGCTGAAACTCCCTGTTAAACAGTAACCCCCATGCCCCCGCCCCCGTGGGCAGCGCCACTCTGCGCTCTGCCTGCGGACGTCACTGCTCTGTGCGGCTCAGCTCCTCGGAGCTGTGGTGCCCCATTTGCTCGCTTGCGGCTTCCTTCTCTTCACTCCACGTCCTGAGGGTTCACTGACGCTGTAGTGTAAATATGTCAGGACTTTGTGGTGCATGAATTACATCTTACTTTATTATCTATTTTATTTTTATGTTTTATTATTTATTTATTTATTTATTTTGGGTCAGAGTCTCACTCTCTTGCCTGGGTTAGGGTGCCGTGGCGTCAACCTAGCTCAAGCAACCTCAAACTCCTGGGCTCAAGCGATTCTTCTGCCTCCCGAGTAGCTGGGACTACAGGCATGCGCCACCATGCCCGGCTCATTTTTTCTCTATATATTAGTCGGCCAATTAATTTCTTTCTATTTATAGTACAGACAGGGTCTCGCTCTTGCTCAGGCTGGTTTCGGACTCCTGACCTCGAGCGATCCGCCCGCCTCCGCCTCCCATAGTGCTAGGATTACAGGCGTGAGCCACCGCGCCCGGCCTATATCTCAGTTCAAAATGTTCTAGAGTGACAAAGTGGTGATCGATGTATAAATGTGAATATGTGAGAACCTTTTAAATGGGACGCTTTACGCGGGGGACTTATATGGTCTGTGAATTGTCTCAATAAAGCTGTTGTTAAAAGAAAAAGTAGGCCAAACGTTGTGGCTCACGCCTGTAATCCTAACTCTCTAAGAGGCCGAGGCAGGCGGATCACTCAAGGTCAGGAGCTCGAAACCAGCCTGAGCAAGAGCGAGACCCCGTCTCATAAAAAAATAACAAAAGAAAAAGCGCAGGTGAACTGTCAGTGATGTGACGGGGAAGGACCGGGGCCTCACCCTGAAGACCAGCGACTCCAGGCAACGCGAGAGCGGTCATGTTGGAGGAAGGTGGGGCCTGGAGTGCGCGGCTAGGGCCGAGTGTGCTGCCCCAGGCTCCCCGCTGCCTTGTGGAGGGCCAGTGTGGGCCAGGTAGAAGGCCGGAGCTGAGGCGGCTCGGATGAGGGTGACGTTGGGTGATGTTAGGGCTGAATGATGTCCCGCCCTTCCGAAACGCCTGTGTCCTAACTCCTGGTGTCTTAGAATGTGCCTGTATTTGGAGATAGGGCCTTTAAAGAGGCAGTTAAGTTAAAATGAATTTTTAAGGGTGGGCTCTGATTTGATATGACTGGCGTCCTGATAAGAAGTAGAAATCTGGACGTAGACGCGGACAGGGGGAGGTCCCTGTTAGCACCCCGGGAGACGGCAGCCATCTGCAAGCCCAGGAGAGAGGCCTGAGAAGAGACAACCCTGCCCACACCCTGCCCTTGGACTTCTGGCCTCCAGAACTGTGAGATGAGAAATGTGGGCCGGGCGCGGTGGCTCACGCCTGTAATCTTAGCACTCTGGGAGGCTGAGGCGGGCGGACTGCCATGGCACTGTGGCCCGGGCAACAGAGTGAGACTTTGTCTCAAAAAATAAAAAGAAATGTCTGTGGTTGAGCCAGCCCATCCGTGGGCCTCTGTGACGGCAGCCCCAGGGCTGGTAGGGACGCAGGTAGGGACGCAGCCCAGCGCGCAGATGTTGAATGCAGCTGGGGTTAGAACTGGCGGGACCTGCTGGCGGATCCGACGTGGAGGAGAGGGTGAGGGCCCAAGCGGGTGACTTTGAGGCTGTTATCTGAGCAGAAGGCTCCATCACCTGTCAGGCAGGAGAGGCCGGAGCAGGCGCAGCAGTTTCCGAGCGGCCCGTCCATGCAGGGTGCGATGCTACCAGACATTCACGAGCTGCTGCCCCATGGGCAGCCCAAGCCGGAGTGTGTCCCTGGGACAGGGACACAGAGCCGCCCTGTGCAGGGCAACAGCCACGCCAATCCCCGCCTCAGCGCAGGGCCTGCAGCCTGCGCCTGCGACTCTCCCACAGGGTCTCCACACAGAAACCGCAGGGTGCGCGTGAGTCAGTCTCTGCGGGAGAGGCCTTCCTCCGCACTGCGCCTGGTGGAAAATGAGACGCACGGAGGAGCCGAGGCAGCCACGGTGCCTGTGCAGCCGCTGTCCAGGGAGGCCGCGGGGAGCCCGAACCAGGGCCCTGGGGTGGGTGGAGCTGGAGCCTACCAAGGCCTACCCCAGCCTGCAAAGGCCAGCGGAGGGGATGCCCTCAGGAGACCCCCTGAGGGTGATGGGCCACCGAGGTCCCCAGCCCCAGCCCCCACCCCTGGAAGGACCCGAGATGCTGGGGAGTTTGGCAAAGGCCGTGTGGCCACTGTGGGCCGGGGGCACAGCAGCTTGACCTCCTGTCAAGAGTGATTCCTTAGGGCTCTCCTTGGAGCCTGAGCTGCAGGGAGGAGGGGTGTCTGCACAGGAAGAGGGCTGGTTTCGCTAGGGGCTCTCTGTCACCCCTGGTACTGCTGCCTTGGAGAGACCAGCCAAACACAACAGGGCGCCCCCTTCCCCGGCTGGGCGGGGACAGTGAGGCCCCCACCGCCACCAAGGAATGTGCCCTCTCACTCAGCGCCTCCCCCAGAGCCTGAGATGGCTCCATTCAGCTCTGACTGTCCTTCCCAGGAGCCAGGGCCAACCCAAACACTCGTTGTGTGGGGCTCTCTGTCCCAGCCGGAGCAGTGTGCAGGGCAGGGTGGGGCTTCTGCGGCCCTCCGCCCAGCAGGCCCCGACTGCCTGGCCTTCCCACTCAGTCCCTGAATCCCCTCCCCCCGCCCCCACTGCAGCCCAGGGCGGTGCCCCCAGTGGGCTCCAGGCCCCCAACATAACCCCAACCGACCCTCTATGCACGCGCCGGCGGCCCTCCCCATCCAGCCTTTCCCCACGCCTCCCTCGAACACCTGGTGCTGCCCAGGTATGACCAGGTGAACCACATCCTGGGAAGGCCCTTCCCTAGCCCAGGACTCCGCTGCCCCTCACGTTGGTCTGGGCAGTCCCCCACGGCCTGCTCCTGTCCCTCCCACAGCGCTGTCCCGAGATGGGCAAATGTAGATTATCCACTCTGCCGAACAGAGAGAAAGACCAACCAAAAAAAGAGAGAGATTTTATGGGTTGTGTTTCTCAAAGATGGCGGGGACAGTGCCTTCTGTCCCTCATGCTCTAAGGAACGCAGTCCCTGGAAGCCGCAGGAGCCGTGAGCGGGGGCGGAGCGCTCCAGAACAGGGCCTTGGAGCCACCATGCTTTCTGGACTCCAGGCCAGCCCCGCTGCAGAGACGGTTGCCCGCTTCCCCGAGGTGACATGAAGAAGCTCTGAGGCTTTGTGGAAGGAAAGACGTCAGCTTCACCCGCTATCTGCCTGAAACTGCATGAACGATCCGGCTCAGCCCGCCTGAGTTCCTGATCCACAGAAACCATGGTAGATAATAAAATGACCAGGCGCGGTGGCTCTCACCTGCAATCCCAGCACTTTGGGAGGCCAAGGCAGGAGGATTGCTTGAGCCCAGGAGTTTGAGACCAGCCTGGCAACATAGTGAGACTCTGTCTTCTACAAGAAAAAAAAAGTAGCCAGGAATGATGGTGCACCCCTGTAGTCTCAGCTATTTGGGAGGCTGAGGCGGGAGGATCGCTTGAGCCCGAGAGTTTGAGGCTGCAGTGAGCCAGGCTGGGTGACAGAGTGAGGCCCTGTCTCAAAAAAAAAAAAAAACCTCACAATGAGGTATCATTGCATGTCTATTAGGATGGCAAAACAAAAAAAGTGACACTGTTAAATGCTGGTGAGAATTCAGAGAAACTGGATTACTCATATGCTGCTAGCAGGAATGTAAAATGGTACAGCCACTCTAGAAAACAGTTTGGCAGTTTCCTTACACACCTAAACATGCAACTATCAATTGACCCAGTGATTGCAATACTGGTCATTTAAACTGGAGAAACAAACGTGTGTGTTCACACAAAGACCTGAACATGAATCTTTGCAGCAGCTTCATTCATAGCTCGGAACTGGAAACAACCCACACGTCCTTCCATGGGTGAAGGGTCAAACAAACTGGTCCACCCACACCATGGAACGCCCCTCAGCAAACAAAAGAGTGAACTATGGACACACACAGTAACCTTCTGAGTCCCCAGAGAATTACGCTGGGTGAAAAAAGCTAATGGCCCAAAGATGTCCTACTTCATGGTTCCATTAACCTCACATTCATAAAATGACCAAGCCATCACAGAGATTGACAGAGATTCAGCAAGGGACAAGAGAGAGAAGAAGGTGTGGCTGCCAAAAGGCCACAGGGGCTCCTTGGGGTGACAGGGACATTCTCTATCTCACCTTTATCAATGACAGTGTCTGGGTCATGGCGTTGTAATATTATAATATAGTTTTTAAGATGGTACCACTGGGGGAAACGGGGTGAGGGGTACGAGGACTCACTTTATACTATTTCTTACAACTCCGTCTCAAAATAACAGATTTAGTTTTAAAAATATATAAACCCTGGCCGGGCATAGTGGCTCACGCCTGTAATCCTAGCACTCTGGGAGGCCAAGGAGGGCGAATCACTCGAGGTCAGGAGTTTGAAACCAGCCTGAGCAGGAGCGAGACCTGTCTGTACTATAAATAGAAAGAAATTAATTGGCCAACTAATACATATAGAAAAAATTAGCCGGGCATGGTGGCGAATGCCTGTAGTCCCAGCTACTCGGGAGGCTGAGGCAGGAGGATTGCTTGAGCCCAGGAGTTTGAGGTTGCTGTGAGCTAGGCTGACGCCACTCACTCACTCTAGCCTGGGCAACAAAGCGAGACTCTGTCTCAAAAAAAAAAAAAAAATATATATATATATATATATCCTGATGACTTCCTTGATCAAAGCATCCTATAGCCACAGGAGAGGCAGGTGAGACCACCAGCTGGACTGAGCGTGGCCGAGGCAAGGAGGCGAAGGATGGTAAGTCGACGCACGGTGCCAAAAGCACTTGCCACTGCAATGCCTCCACTGTGAAGGTGCTGGCACTTCCTCTGCGTTTTCATAATCCACAGCACAATGTTGGCCGTATCATAAATAATTAGACAGATACAGAGATAGACAACATAATAGGTAAGACATTTTATTATTTTAAAAATCACAGTGGATAACCGGTGTTTCTGGACCTTTCTCCATGTCACCCAAGACCCCATTTGGACCTCGCTGCACCCAGGAAGCAGGGTCCCACTGCTGTCCACGTACAGACGAGGAGCCAGCCCTGGTCCTTGCGTTAGGTGTGACGTGATGAGCCCTGGCGTCCTTCCTTTCACAGGTGCCCTGAGGTTCCCCACAGGCAGAGTGACCAGGTGTCCTCAGACCTGGGGGACAATGGGGGGGGGGGAGGAGGAGCTATGGGACTTTTGGGCACCCGCCTGTGCCTGGGGCCGAGAACCATGCTCCTGTCTGCTCTGGGCCATGTGGGAAGCTTTACTGCCACATAGCACTGACTGCTGCCTTTTAGGTCACCATTATTGGGGGGGATCGTGAGGGGGGTGTAATGCAATTAATCATTACTGTTTCCTCCTTACTGTCTGTATTTATGGGTTTTCTGTTTTTCCTTTTGCTGTCTTTCCTCTTTGTGCATTCTAGGGTCTTTCAAATGACAACAGAAAGTGGTTAGTTTCTTTTTTCCTTTTCATTTTTTTTTTTTTTAGAGACAGAGTCTCACTTTGTTGCCCAGGCTAGAGCGAGTGCCGTGGCGTCAGCCTCGCTCACAGCAACCTCAAACTCCTGGGCTCAAGTGATCCTCCTGCCTCAGCCTCCCGAGTAGCTGGGACTACAGGCATGTGCCACCATGCCCGGCTAATTTTTTCTATATGTATTAGTTGGCCAATTAATTTCTTTCTATTTATAGTAGAGACGGGGTCTCACTCTTGCTCAGGCTGGTCTCGAACTCCTGACCTCGAGCGATCCGCCCGCCTCGGCCTCCCAGAGTGCTAGGAGTACAGGCGTGAGCCACCGCGCCCGGCCCTGGTTAGTTTCTTTGAAGAGCATCTGAGCCGAGTGAATTCTCAGAATGCATGGCATTGCCATAGCGTAAAGCCCAGTGCCAGCTGCCATGGTGGACTGCGCACGTCATGGAGAGGAGGACGGAGCCAGTCTGAAGCTCTGACGGCCAGAGGGCTGCGCACCTCCGCAGGGTGTCCCGAGCGGGGTGTCCCGAGCGGCCCTCAGGACTGAGTCTGGCGACAGCCTTTATTCCAGGCTGGAGCAGAGTCCCCTGGCTGTGCATCTCTTGTGTTTACTGCACAGCAGTTGGGAGCCCGCCACACCCCACCTCGTGGCTCCAGTAGCCTCTCCCTGCAGGGACCAGATTGCACTCCCCTCCAGAGCTCCATGTGCCTTGGGGGCTGCTGTAAGAAAGCGCCTGGGTGGTCTCAGACCCCAGCAGTTGGGGCGGCTCCTCTGGAAGAGCTGTCGTCCCCCCATTGCCTGTGGACAGAGACGGTACCAGCCCCATGGAGTCCCTGCCCCAAGGGTCCAGGCTCTGGGCCGTATGGACCTACTGTGCTTATAGTTCTGTGCAAAGAGATCCCCACGAGGGCTCTGCCCTTCTGCTAGTTGTTTCTTGGTTTCTCTCCTCCCTTTTGTGTGAGCTGTTTTGGTCTCACTTTGTTGCCGGGTGGAGAATAGTAACCTTGAGAACTAGGAAGGTCCTTAACCATCACCCGGGCCACATCCTGCAGTGGGCAAGTGGGCATCTGCCGTTCTGGAAGGGCAGAGACTCATCCCAGGTCCCGTGAGCCTCTAGTGCTGGCATGGTGCAGACTGCTGTCCTCTGCCACACTTCATCCCCTCTCGGCCACATACTGGTCCTCCCTGGAATGGCCCAGCCCCTCTTCTCTGTCTCTGGGCTCCCGCCCACCCTCTCTCCAGCTCTCCTCTGAGGAAGCCCCTCATCACGATGCCAGTCACCAGTGTGGGGTGCAGGTCTGGGGTCTCCACCAGGCGGAGCTCGGGGGAGCCTGGGCCTGTGCAGATGTCACTGCAGACCCCGCCCCGGGCCTGGCCACAGCTCTCCCAGGAGGGAATTTCGGCTCATTCAGGGGGAAAGGGCAGGGGTCTAAGAAGCAGCTCGGATAGAAGCGGGTCCTGATCGGGTCTGATTTGTCCTTTCAGGTTTGGGCTCACTCATCCAAAGTGAGATATTGGGCTGGGCGCAGTGGCTCACGCCTGTCATCCTAGCACTCTGGGAGGCCGAGGCTGGAAGATCGCTCAAGGTCAGGAGTTCAAGACCAGCCTGAGCAAGAGCGAGACCCCGTCTCTACTATAAATAGAAAGAAATTAATTGGCCAACTAATATATATAGAAAAAATCAGCCAGGCATGGTGGCGCATGCCTGTAGTCCCAGCTACTCGGGAGGCTAAGGCAGCAGGATCGCTTGAGCCCAGGAGTTTGAGGTTGCTGTGAGCTAGGCTGACGCCACGGCACTCACTCTAGCCTGGGCAACAAAGTGAGACTGTGTCTCAAAAAAAAAAAACCCACAAAGCGAGATATTGAAGCAGATGGCAATGCAGCCAGGGCCCCTGTGTGCTCACCCTCTGTCAACGTCTTGGGGTGCCCCTGAGTGCCCCCCAATTCATATGTTGAAATCCTACCCCACAGGGCGATGGTGTCAGGAGGTGGGGCCTTTGGGATAAGATCAGGTCGTGAGCGCCACCGGAAGTTACAGAGAGGAGAGGCTGGCTGTGAGGAGGAGGGCCTCACCTCTTCCAGGCTGCCCTGATCTGGGACGCGCAACCTCCAGAATGCCGAGAAATGAATTTGTGTTTGAGCCGCCAGGTCTGAGGCGCTTTGTCACGGCAGCTGGGATGGACTCGGACCCCCGTTGCAGCTTGCCGAGGCTGCCACAACGCAGGTCCACAGACGGCCGGCTTGAACAGGGCAGGGACAGCGGATGGCGTGTTCGGTGTGGCACTCAGAAAGGTCTTTGAAGGCGGCCAGAGGCCCGGGCTGGACGCAGGGCAGCCCACAGGAGGCTGGACAGGCCTGTGGCTGTGGCAAGCCCAGACGGCGAGTCTCAGGAACCCTCTGCCGGCGCCGTCTCTGGCCAGCTCCCCTTTGGAGGAATGTCAGTTCAGTTCTTTGTCCTTCGTTGTTGTTGCTGTCGTTGAGATAGTGTCTCGCTCTGCCTCCCCGGCTGGAGAGCAGTGATGTCATCACAGCTCACTGCAGCCTCAATCTCCTGGGCTCAAGCGATCCTCCTATCTCAGCCTCCTGAATAGCTGGGACTACGGGTGTGTACCACCATGCCTGGGTAATTTTTTATTTATTTATTTTTTCCATAGAGATGGGGTCTCCCTCTTGCCCAGGCCAGTCTCGAACCCCTGGCTTCAAGTGATTCTCCTGCCTCAGCCTCCCAGAGTGCTGGGATTACAGGCCTGAGCCACCGTGCCCGGCCCTTTGTCCATTTTAGAATCAGGTTGTCATGTTGTTGTCGCCGGTCTCTCTTTGTGACCCTCAGAATAGCCTTGAAGAGCAGGTGCCGCCAAGACAGTCTCCTTAGGCACAGGTGGGGAGACTGAGCCACACCTCAGAACAACCAGGTCCTGCACAGGGCAGGGGTTTCCCAGGGCACACCTAGGGTGCAGCGTCTCTGGCTGGACCCCTGGTTTTACCAGTGTCTGTCACAGTGTCTCGGAGTTGTGTGCCCAGACCTTGGGCCAGAGGAGGGGCAGAGCCCTCCAGGCTGTCTTGGCAGTGAGGGCCAAACCTAGCCAGCGGCATGCTGGCCCTGCACCCCAAGCGGGAGACCAGCCTAACAATGCCCTCACCCTGGGCCCTACAGACTCCCCACTTCCCTGCGTGGCCAGCACCTGCCCACAGCCCCTGTGCCTGGCTCCGGGTGGCCCCTCCAGCCCCTGTACACACCCTGGAGGCCCAGCCCTGCTCTCCTGGCTGGGAAGGCCTGTGGCGTGTTGATCCCCAAAGTGAAACCCTAAGGGAGGAGAGTCTCTGACCCCTTTGGGTGTATGGGCACCCTCCTATCTGTGCTGCTGAGGTGCTGTGTGGCCCGCGGGGCTGGGGCCCCAGGCCGTGCCTCCTCCACCTGCTGCCCCAGCTGCCTGGGAAGTCCTAGAAGGAGGAGCGTGTAGCACATTAGCACTGCCCTGCCAAGGAGGCCACACAGCTGCTCACGGGGCCAGAGCAGGGCAGGAGCCACCCAGAGCGGCCAGCAGCTGCAGGGGTTGTACAGAGTCCTGGCTGCAAGAATGGGCCCTTTGGCAAGAGCCCCAGGAAGGGGACTAAGACCAGTGTCTGCTTTGTCCTGCACAGTCCTGCTTGTGCCCCCTCTGGACCCAGCTCCCAGGTGCACCCTGGTGATGGTTCTTTGGTCTAAATCTACTCAGCCACCCTGAGAGGACCTGGCCAGAAGCGGGCAGGGCTGATGGCCGTGCCCCATGCCTCCTGCCTGCCATTCCGAGCCAGTGGTGAAGGCAACAGCCCCTCCTCTCCTGCAGAAGTGGCCTTATCGGGGCTCCGTCTCCTGCTGTGCAGGAGGGGACCCTGCAGCGCCCTGTGTTAAAGGCAGCCTTTGCACAGAGGAGGGGCGGGATACCTTCAGCCCAGCGCATGACAGCTGGAGACCGCAGGTGCGCGGGGGCTGGCCCATGCTGGCCATCCACTGTGGAGGTCTGGCCCCACGCTCTCCACCCCCCAGCAGGTGGAGGGCGTTTGGCAGCAGCCTGATGTGCACTGTGTGTGTCTGTCTCCCACCCACACTTCGCATGCCTCCGGCCTATGGGTATGTAGCGAGTGCCTGATGGGAAGTGGGGTCCAACCCAGGCCACACCCTTCCAGACCAGTCCCACTCTGCCAAGGGGCCCGGTTGTGTCATCTGGGGACAGCAAGCCCACACCCCAACCCCGCCGTCCGCCCTCTGTGCCAGTGGGTGCTGCACGGCCTGGGACAGGCAGAGCTCTGCACACGGCTGTTCTCCATGGGCAGAGGCGTCCTCAGCAGCATTTGGCCAGGACAAGAGGTGGGAGGAGATACTGGTAAGGAATGAGCTGACGCCTAGAGTCCTTCTCCCCACCCAGGTGCCTTGGAAACCAGGTGATGGATGCCCGAGGGGAGGGCCCTGGCAGCCACCTTCCCTGGGGGAGCCTGAGGGTATGACAGGCCATGCATTTCCACTCAATGCCGGCCACATCCTCCCTGGTGGTGCCAGGGCCCCCTGCCCTGTAGACGGCCAGCCTAGTCTGGTTCATCCCAGAGGGATTTGCAGACCTGTCTCTGGCCTGGCTGGGAGGTGGGGTGCCGTGGGAGCCAGAGCCAGCCCTGGGAGCCCCAGCCCTTGGCCCTCGACAGAGGTAGGAGGGTAGACGGGGTGGGGTGAGCCGCAGGATCTAGGTCATGGTGCTCCAGACTGCTCTCTGCCTTTTGCAGGGGTGTGTTCCCGTGGGATGTTTTTAACGCCTTGGTGGCTCTAAGAGAATCTCGACTTGGGTGCCATTTCACATCTCGTTCATCCTCTGTTCTTCCACCTCGGGCTTTTCATAAAACCACAGAGCTGCAGCCAGGACAGAGAGCCTGCCAGGACCCCTTGGGGAAGGTCCTGCCGGTCCTGTGTGTGAACCACGGGCAGCATCCTTTTGGGGGGCCGCCACCCCGGGATCGGTGGTCACACTGCTCTTCCTGACTGAGTCACCCAGCGTTCAGGGCCCCTGCCCTGGGCTGCTTTCTGCGACATCTCCCACACACCGTCCCAGAGCCCTCGGGGGACTCTGAAGGCTCATCAGATGTGGCCGCAGCCCCACCCCCCCACCTCAGAGACCCCTGCCGCTTTGGGTCCCAAGCTGGCCGGGTGGCTGGCGCAGAGCACAGGCACCCTTTGTGGCATTTGCTCCAGCTGCCCGGGGACTCGGGCACTGGCGTGGAGCGAGGCTCGGCCTCCTGGGAACCCTGCTCTGTCCACCCCTGCAAGACACAGGCGGCTTTAACCGGGGCCATGCAGTACCCTCTTGGCAGGAGCAGCTGCTGCATGTTCTATGCGCTTTCAACAGGCCTGTCTTCCCACTGGTGACGGAGACCAGTTTGAGCTGTGACCCCTCACATTCTTCTAACAAGGAAATCAAGGGACGTATTCTCCAACGGCCCCTCACCGTGCACACATTTCCCCTTGTGCTTGGAGATGGCCACTGCCTCGGGGAGATCCCCGCACACATCCCCCACCCCCGCCAGGCCAAGCAGGCAGCCAGAGGGTCCAGGATCGGGAACGCAGAGTGTGCAGCCGCCCAGACCCCAGCCGTCCGGCTGGCCGTCTCCACCCGCCCTGGGACTCTAGGCCCAGGCATCTGTGGCCCCACCCAGCATGAACTTGTGCTGTCGAGCTTTCCCGGGTGCCAGATGAGGGGCTGAGTGCTAAGAGCCCCCTGGGCTGCATCCTGTGGAAGGGCGGGGGGGGGGCGCCACAGGCCAGCAGGGGCTAGGAAGGGTGCTCCTGGGTTGGGGGCCTAAGGAAGGGCGCACTGGCACCAGGACACACCTCGTGCTTCGGGGCCCCAGGTGCCAGGGATCGGCTCGAATCTCACAGAGCTGGCTGGGCGAGGGAACCACACGCAGTCCACACAGGCAGGTCAGGAGGGCTGTCCGGGCCCCATTATGTTGACGGGGGATTCGGGAAGCAGAAGAGACGTGGGCTCGTGCTCTGATGGGCTGCCTGACCCAGGCAGGACCCTGGCCGGCCAGGACCAGGTCACACTTCATTGAAGGAGTAAGGCCTGGGCTTGCTGGTCCTGGGTTCTAGTCCCAGCCGTTTCCTGGGAAATGTTGCCATGCTCTGACCTCCACTTTCTGCTCCTACTCCGGGCACAAAGACACCCCTATCCAGCGTGGGTCAAGGCTGCCCGCAGCACCTGCTCCCGAGCACAGGTGGCAGTAGCTTTGTTTTTCTGTCACTGTCTCTGTGGCTACTTCTCCACCTGCACCTTCCTCATCCCCGTCCCACCCAGGGGTACCAGAGGAAAACTACTCTCCCCACTGCCTGTGCCGGGGGTGGGGGGAGGGAAGCGGGGGGGGGGGTGGGGGGACACGGTGTGCTTTATAGGCAGCTTCTTGAGAATTTCTTTTTTTTTTTTTTTTGAGACAGAGTCTCACTCTGTTGCCCAGGCTAGAATGAGTGCCGTGGCGTCCGCCTCGCTCACAGCAACCTCAGACTCCTGGGCTCAAGCGATCCTCCTGCCTCAGCCTCCCAAGTAGCTGGGACTACAGGCATGCGCCACCATGCCCAGCTAATTTTTTCTATATGTATTAGTTGGCCAATTAATTTCTTTCTATTTATAGTAGAGACGGGGTCTCGCTCTTGCTCAGGCTGGTTTCAAACTCCTGACCTCGAGCAATCCACCCACCTCGGCCTCCCAGAGTGCTAGGGAGAATTTCTTAACTAAAAAAGTTTTTTTTCCAAAAAGCGTCAAGCTATTTATAGCCCAAGTTGGTTGAACAGATTTTTCTGGGTGTAGTTTATTTTTTTATTCATTAACTTCTTTTCCTTATGAATTAAAAAATAGCATTTTTTCACACAGGAGTGTTGTATTTACTTCTCCCTGTACCACAGCCAGCAAACACCCACTTGGGCAGGCAGTTTTCCTCCAAGCCTGGCATCGAGAAGAGGTAGGTGTGTGTGTCCAGACCACGGCCCCGCAGCCCCTGCCCCTTCCCTGACATCACACATGGCCCCAGGGTTGGGCATTTTGATGGACCGCACCCCTACAGGGGCTTTGCCTGCGCCGATAGCCCCCAGGGCATTAGCCAGAGTCTGAGAGCCTTGCCAGGCAGAACTGGGGACACGTCCTGCGGATCTGCTGGCCCCAGCCCTGCTGGCCTGTTTTCCTGGCTTCAGAAACGTCCCATGTGGATACTTTGCCAGTGGAGCCAAGGGTGCTGCCAGCCAGGGGGTCTCCCGACTAGACAGGGCGCAGCCTCGGTGGGTCTGTGGAGGGATTCGGGCTGTCCCCAGATGCACAGCTGCAGATGAGCACAGTCCCAGGGTACGGGAGCAGACTGCGCCTCCTCCTCCCAGCCTCCAGCCTCCGGCCCCTTTGGGCATTTTGCACGAGGCGCTGACCCAGGGCTGTCCTGGCCTTTGTCATTCCAGGGAGTTGCTCCCAGTCCTACAGATCACACACTAGCTCGCCATGAAACGCTGGTCTCTAATTCAGCTGCACTTCTGCAGGTAACCTTTGGGATACGCTTACCTTAATAAAAATAAAATTCACGTGTATGCGGAACACCTCACCTTAATCATCTCCCACCTCCAGAGTCGTCTTAAAATCTATCACTCTTATGCATGTGCACCTCCCACCCTTTGTCCAAGCTGCGCACTTGACCTGCTGTACACGTCCCTCACAGCCAAATTCAAACCCCTGACCCAGGGCTGCCTGGAGCCACCCTCCTATCTGAGCCCCCAGGGAGGGCCCGAATTGGCCAGGGCATGCCTGCCCCACTGGAGACAGGGTTCTCGTCTCTCCTCCTTTGCCCCCTGAGTACAGGCTTGCATGGGTCAGTATGTACTAAATACCCAAGCACCATTTTTCACTGACCAGTTGAACTATTTTGCAAAGCCAGGCCTTCTGAGATGGGATTTCTACTGAGTCCCCTGGACTGATGCTTAGAAACCCTGCCTGGCCCTATGAGCATCCCACCTCCCCCATTTCTTTATCACAATTCCAAATCCCCCCAAAATTCTGAAACCTAAATGTTTTCAAAGCTCCGTAGCCAAGCTGATCCTGTGCAGCCATTTACTGTGTGGTCTTTATCCCAGTTTGCATGGAGAGTCCTCTGCTTCCCTACCAAAATTAATTAATGTGTTTGATTACGACAAGCAGCGCCAGCGATCCCCACCCAAGAGGGGTGTCACATAACGTAGACTATGCGTGAGAAAGTCTGAATTCCAAACACAGCTGGGCCGGAGGCTTTGGATGAGGGCTGGGATGCTGGAGTGTCCCTGCACTATGCACTGGTCACGGCTCTGGGCTGGAGGAAGGCTCCTGGTAGTCGGGGCTGGGCTTTGGCCACAGAGTATGGTGGAGGGAAGACTCTGGACTCTCTCACCTACTGAGCAAACAGCTCTGTGCTGGGTGCCGGCAACTCAGAGATGGAGGAGCCCTAGCAGCACCCCCCACCCTTCTCCCAGGGACCAAGGGGCACAAGTGGGGTGGGGAGGGGAGGTGTGTTTCCCAGCTGTCCTGGAGCACCCCCTGGGTGCAGCAGGCAGGCTCCCTCCCAGGGGCCCTTTCCTGGGGAGGTGGTGACCACAGGGCTGACACTCCCCTTCTGAGGGGTCAAAGGCTTCAGATGTGCCACCTGGGGACACTCTGGGGATGTCCCGGCTGGCTGAGGGCACCTGGGACTGTGATAGGGACACAACCCAGGAGGGACTCCTGAGGGTCTGCAGAGAAGTGGGGGAAAGGACTGGGGGGGAGAGGGCAGGGCCAATCCTGTCTCACCCTCAGCTCAGTTACTGTTCACAAATAATCCCATTTTACAGCCCAGGAAAAGAGAGGCCGGACAGCTGCCCACCCAAGGCGTGTGCTCTGCAGCTTGCCCAGGTGTGTCTGCTTCCAGAGTAGGTGCGCACAGCACCGGGCGGGCACCTGGGCGCAGCCTTCTGCGCGGGGCCGTGGCCTTTCCCGCCGTGGCCAGCAGCAGGACTCCCAAGTCGACCATGATGGAGTGAGGAGGGGTCCGCCGGCCTCTGCCGGGTGGGCCGGAGCGCTCGGCCCGGGCCATAGAAAGCCAGGGGCAGGCTCCGCAGAAGCGCCCACCACACGGATGGCCAGAGGCCAGGCACAGACCGGGGTCTGGGCCAGAGGGGAGGGAGCGCGGAGTCCGGGCCTGGGCTGGGGGACAGGGGAGGGGTGGGCAGGGGGCAGCGGGACCGGCTCCGCAGGGCAGGGCAGGGCGCGGCAGGGCTGCGGGGGCGGGGGGGGGGCGAGGGCGTCGCCCGGCGGCGCGGTACCCGTGGGGGGGGGCGCCTGGGTCCCCGCCTCCACCGGCCGCGCCGGGTCGCGCGTGGGCGCGGCGGGCGCCGATTGGCTGGCGGACGGGCGGGCGGGGCGGGCGGGCGGCGGCGGCGGCACGGAGGGGCCGGTCACCCTGCAGCCCGGCCTCGGCCTCCGCCGCTCGTCGCCGCGCCCCGCCCGCGCGCCCACCGCCGCACGTCTCCCGCCGGCGGCCACCATGAGCACAGGTCTGCGGTACAAGAGCAAGCTGGCGACTCCAGGTGAGCCCGGCGCCCGCCCGCCTGCCCGCGCGCGCCTTTGTCCCCGCTGCCCGCCCGCCTCTCACGATGTCTCTCCGTCTCTCCCCCGCCCGCCGGCCCGGACCCGCCCGGACCCGGAACGCGACCCGACCTCGACCCGGCAGAGGATAAGCAGGTAAGCGCGCCGCCGCCGCTCAGCCTGCAGCCAGACCCAGCCGGCTGTCACCCATTGTGGCACCAACGCCGCCCCGCCCGCGGGCGCCCAGGCGCGACCCCGCCCCCGCCGGCCGTCATCCAGCCCGGTCCCCATAATCGATGGTCAGGGGGCAGTGCTGGGGCTCCTGGGGCTGCAGGGGGAGGGGTGGGTTGGGGGCCCCTGCCCCCTTGACCCTCACGGCAGGAGCCGTGCGCCCCACCCCAGGATGGGGGGATGGGCCAAGTGCTCCCTCCCACTGGTCCAGCGCCAGCACCTCCTAGCTGACCTGGCCTGTAGCCCATGTGCCAGGGGTCCTGGGTGAGGCCATGGTTGTGGCAGGCCATGGCCAGGGCTTGGGTGGGAGGAAGGGACTCAGCTAGCGCACAGCCCCTCAGCAGCCCCACAGGGCAGCCTCTGGCCACAGCACCCCACTCCCCTGCACCTTCATGCCCCCCCCTCCCCCCCGCCCACACACACACACACACAAATGTCAGTGTACTTAGCTTTGTGGCTGGGCCTCTTCCCCAGACTCTGAGCCTCCAAGGCCTGATCTGAGTCATCCTGGTGCTCAGCTCTGGGCCTCGCACCCAGTGGGCACATAAGGGCTGTGGCTTCCCAAAAGGGCTCGCCTGGTCCCCACCCTCCAGGGGTGCAGGGCTGCACGGAAGGCTGGCCTGGGCACCCGTGCTGAAAACCCAAATGAGCTCAGGGTTCAACAAAGCTGTGAGACTCTGAGGGTGGGGTGGGGGCTCTGGGGTTGCCCTGCTAGTGGCCTTTCTAGCTGGAGCTCAGCATGTTTGGAGAAGAAAGGAAGGGCCCAGTTCTGGCACGAGGGTGGCCTTGGCAGCCCTCATGAGGGCTGGGGGTTCACAGCAGCCACAGATGCTGGGCGGTACCCTGGAGCCCCAGGCCAGATGGTGCAGCAGGCAGGGCAGGAGAGGGAGAGCTGGAGAGCTAGAGATTCACTGGCTGCCCCGTGCCCTCTCCTGGAAGGGACGCGCCCTGCCGGGGATGGGTGAGGCTCACTGGGAGGGGCTCTTTTGGGGGCCGGCCTGGGAGCTGCCTCCCCATCGCAGCAGGTCAGGCAGAGCCCAAGATGCAGGCACGCACGTGCCAGGCTATTGTTTAAGGGAGAGGAAAGGAGCCAGATGCTGGGAGACCAGCCCCCCCACTTCTCCTGGGCCTGTGGTGCTCCAGCTTGGCCCGAGGGCACTCTGAAGCACTGGGCTGGGGGCTCTGCTGCTCAGTACCAACTGGGTTCTCCTGCCCATGGCTGCAGGGATGGGGACCCCCTCCTGCTGAGGTGTGAGCCCCCCTGGGCCTGTGTCTGCCTGTTTTTGAGGTCAGCTAGGAGCCAGCCTCACCCCATCCCCTGCCCCCAGGCCCAGAGGGAGAGGGCACTGTGGGGGAGGGGGCTGGGAACAGGACCAGGGCCAGGTGTTTGGGGGGCCGTTGGGTGCCAAGGGAGCCGGGAGCATTCGGAGCTTCACTGGTCCCACCATCGGTGATGGTGGTGGCAGTTGTTGTTGGGCCTCAGCCTGTCCAAGCTGTCTTTTCACTCTGCAAAAGGGGGTGGAGAGGCAGTGGGTGGGGGGGTGCTCTGTCAGTCCTCTGTGTCCTCCACCTCCTCTCAGACAGGGATGGGGCTCCTTCGGCTCTGGCTGCTGCTTCCAGAGCTGACTCGGATGGATTCTAAGAATGGAAATGCCTCGAGAGTCTCAGGCACGGGGGGGGGGGGGGGGGGGGGGTGGGGGGGGTGGGCGCGAGGCTGTGTCGTATGGCTCAGGAAGCCCTGAGGAGTGTTTGTTGTGACTCAGGGACCAGAGAAAGGGGGTGGTGGGGCCCCTTCCTGGGGGCTCCCCTAGGGAATCCAAGACCCCATGGGGCCTGGTTGGATGATGGGCAGAGGCATTGGGAGCTGGGAGTGAGACTCTTGCCCCTCCTGACCTGGGCCTCCCCAAAGGCTGTGCCTTACCAATGGGGAAACTGAGACAGTCTGCCAGCCACAAGCTCCATTAGACATCTCCCAGCCTGAGGCCCAGGCTGGGCACTGTCTATCTGCCTGGAGACACTCTAGACCTGAGTTGCCAGCCTGTCCAGGTGTGTGCTGGGCTGAGGCCTAGGTCCACGGTAGACCCACAGGTAAAAGTTGGGTGGCACTCAGACCAGAGGCATCCTGCAGGTCAGGGCCACAGTGGGCTGGGACCAGTGAGGAGGCTTTCTGGGAGCAAGAGCTGGGGAATGGGCTGGGGGCGCTGGGGCTGCCCCCTTGTCCTACCATGACAGAATCTCCTGTTGCCAGCTGTGGACCTGCTCCTTGTCCCCAGGTGCCTCCAGGCCCACAGCAGGACCAGGGCCTGGACAGGGTGGAGGTCCCTCAGCCTGCATGGGGAGAGGGAGGGGCTCTGCTCCTGACACCCCAGCCAGTCTTGGAGCCTTTCCAGGACCCATTTCCTGCCGCTGGTTTATTGGGATTCTGGTAGGGTCCCAGAGGTAGGGGGTGAGGAAGGATTTGGAGGCCCACAGAGAATGGATTCTCCACTCAGGAGACTCCTGTGGTCCCTGGAGTGGCCACACGAGGGTGAGCCCCAGCTGGCAAGAGCTGTACAGTCCCCTGAACCCAGTTCTGTGGGTCACAGTGGGTGGGGGACTTCAAAAGGCAAGGGAGTGTCCACTTGGGCTGGTGGGGGACAAGTCCCACTCCACCCTCCCCACCCCACCCCCAACACCACCCCCAGTGGAGGGGACATCTGGGAGCCGAAGAGGTGGCACATGGGTGGGTGGCGCTTTTTTGGTGGGCTGGCCAGGGCTTCCAAGTTTGGGGGGCGCCCATTACTTAGACCGCCAGCACCCCATCCCTCCCTTTCCATCACCCTTCAAACCACCCCCCCACCGCCCCCCAGGCGGCAGTCTGGACTGCCAGAGAGAGGTGGGCTCTGCCCACGTCCTGTCCCCCGCGTGTCTTGGGGGCGCCACAAAGGGAAAAAAAAATTCCTCTAGCGCGCGCGCATTGGGGCGAGTGCGGGCGGGGACAGGAGAATGCAGGTCGGGGTGAGCCCGTTGGGCAGTTGGGGGCTGCCAGGGTATACCGCCAGGAGGCTTTCAGGCGAGTCCGCGAGCAGAGACCGGCGTCAATGGGGCCGGCTCCCGCGGGTGGCGCGCGGGTCCCGGGAGCGTCCTCTGGCGGGCGGAAGCGGCGCCGCATCTCCCGGGGGAGGGGGGGGGGGGGGGGGGCGGGACGCGCCGCAGCCACGCGGACCCGCCGTGACCCGCCGTGACCCGGCGTCCCTCGCGCCGTGTGAACGGCACGGGCGCCCCCCGTCAGCCGCGTGCGGAACCCGGGCGCGCGGGAGCCGCGGACCCCGCCGCGCCCCGCGCGCCCCGCGCGCCCAGACGCCAGGCCCGAGGCCGCGGGTGCGCGGCGAGGCTGCCGGTCCACGCAGCGCGGCCCTGGCCCTCCGCGCGGCCCTGGCCTCCGCGCCAGCACCCGGAGGCTCCGCCCGCGGCCCAATTTCCAGGCGACTGTTTCCCGGCGACGGCGGGCGGGGCCGTCCCCGCCGCGAGCTCCGCGGGCGCCCGCGTGGCTCCGCCTCCGGGCCGGGTGCGGGCGCCGGAGGCCGCCGCCGCCGCAGCTCGTGGTGTGTCCGCATGGGCCCGGGGGGGAGCGGGGCGGTGGGCCGGGCGGCCTCCGGGGTCGCCGGCTCCCCGGATAGGCGACGCCCCCTCTCCGAGAACGCGGCTTAAGGGTAGTCCCGCGCGTAAGTCCCTCGCGGTCACCTGGCCGTCAGGCTCACCGGGTCTGGGGTCCGATCGCGGCCGGCAGGGTCGTGGGGGGGCGGGGGGGGGCGCGCAGCCATGAACTCGCTGGCGGCGCCCCAGGACCGCCTGGTGGAGCAGCTGCTGTCGCCGCGGACCCAGGCCCAGCGGCGGCTCAAGGTGTGTGTGTGTGTGTGTGGAGAGGGGGTGCAACGCCGGGGGTGGGGGGGGGAGTGCAGGTGCCTCTACCTGGCCAGGACCCCGTAGGTTCCGGGACGTGGTGGGGCCGGCAGAGCCAGGGGCCGTTGGGGGTGGGCGCCCAGGCCGGCAGGCGGGGGAGGCTCAGCGCTGAGGTCTATAAATAGCTCCTGCTCCGCGCGCCCGGGCACGCTGCTGTGGCCACCCCCGCGGCTGGATTGGGGCCAGACAGGGCCTCCTATCCCTGGCATTCTCCCGAGGGGTGAGTGTCCAGGCCCCGGACTTCTCCCGCCCTCAGGACCTTGGGTGTGTCTGAGGGGGTCTCAGCCCTGCTGCCTTCTGGCCAGGCAAGAAGGGTAGGCTTGTGCCTGCCCCCGTGGGACATCTCCATCCCACCCCCCACCCTGCAGCCCGCCCCACAACACACAGTCTCTGGTCCCTGTAGAGCCTTCCTGAGGCTGGGGCAAGAGTGCCTTCGCCTGCCGCCCTCCTGCCTTCCCACCTCCCCGCCTTTGCACACCGGCCCTCGCCCCCTTCTGCCAGTGGCCCACCCTTGGGGTTGTCTCTGCATCCTCAGCTGGGTAGGAGACAGGGCACTGGGCTGCAGGAGGAAGCCCGATGTAGCCCTGATTGTCCGCCCCCCCCCCCAGGACATTGACAAGCAGTACGTGGGCTTTGCCACACTGCCCAACCAGGTGCACCGCAAGTCGGTGAAGAAGGGCTTCGACTTCACACTCATGGTGGCTGGTGAGTGGGCCGAGCCCCTGGGTGTGGTGGCCAGGGCTGCTGGCCAGCCAGGCTAAGTCCTGGGGTCCCCAAACCTAACCTAGCTCTTCACCGTACCTGTGTGCAGGTGAGTCAGGCCTGGGGAAGTCTACACTGGTCCACAGCCTCTTCCTGACCGACTTGTACAAGGATCGGAAGCTGCTTAGTGCCGAGGGTGAGTGGCCCCCACACAGCCCAGGTGCCAACCCCCAGACTCCTGCCTCGGAACCCCTCAAAGGGCCCCTTCCGGGTCCAGCCCCTGCAGCTTTCCTCTCACAATGTGGGTCCCTTAGGACCAGGGCCAAGGCACCAGGATGAATGAGGACAAGGGGTGGTGGGTCAGGGTGGAGAAGCCCCTCCTAACATGCCCCCGCCCTGCAGAGCGCATCAGTCAGACAGTGGAGATCCTGAAGCACACAGTGGACATCGAGGAGAAGGGTGTCAAGCTGAAGCTCACCATCGTGGACACGCCGGGTTTCGGAGATGCGGTCAACAACTCCGAGTGGTGAGCACAGCCTGCCCAGGAACGTGCCCGAGGGCAGCCCTGGCAGCCCGGCCTCACACTCTCTCCCACCCCCAGCTGGAAGCCCATCACTGACTACGTGGACCAACAGTTTGAGCAGTATTTCCGCGACGAGAGCGGTCTCAACCGCAAGAACATCCAGGACAACCGGGTGCACTGCTGCCTGTACTTCATCTCCCCCTTTGGGCACGGGTGCGTGATGGGCACAGGACTGGGCTCGGGAGGCCACTTGCAGTGTGTCCCCCTGTGCCGCCCCCACTCTCACTGCTCCCTCACCACACCCGTGCCCTGGCTGCCCTCTGCAGGCTGCGGCCGGTGGACGTGGGTTTCATGAAGGCTTTGCACGAGAAGGTGAACATCGTGCCTCTCATCGCCAAAGCTGACTGTCTCGTCCCCAGTGAGATCCGGAAGCTGAAGGAGCGGGTGAGCCTGCTGGGGCAGAGGGGTCTGGCCCAGGACTCTGCGGCCAGAGGACCAGGTGGACCTGGCCAGCCTCAAACCTGACGGCCCTTGCCCCACCGCAGATCCGAGAGGAGATTGACAAGTTTGGGATCCATGTGTACCAGTTTCCCGAGTGCGACTCAGACGAGGATGAGGACTTCAAGCAGCAGGACCGGGAACTGAAGGTAGCCACGCAGTCTGGTGGGGGCACAGTGACAGAGGTGGCAGGGGTCAGAGAACCGGAGGCTAGAGGGCCTTGACCCGTTCACACAGGGCCGGAGGAGGGCCACGCACCCAGGTCAGACCTGGCTGGGAACAGGGGTCATTTGTTGGAAGTAGAGGACCTATGCTCCCTTCACCTAGGGCTAGAGTGCGAGGAGCACCCGTGTTCCTGGCTGGCTGTGGTGGGTCATTTGGCCCCATGCAGGTGTTTAGTGAATCACAGAGCACTTGCCCGTATCCAAAGGTGATCCTCTTCCCACGGGTCACCTGCAGAAGCGCCCTGCCCAGTGGCCATAGGGCTGTAGCAAGCCCTGGTTCCCACCTAGAATTCTGCGCCACGGGGGTGGTGGTGGCTTTGGGTGCTCCCAGCAGCTAGATGGTGATGATGGAGACCAAGCTAGGGGCAGGTGGCCATCAAGGCAGGAGCAGAGTGCCAGCAGGGCCATCAGTACTAGGATGCGAGGGCTCGGCTGTGGGGAGAAGGGGAGGCAACTGGACAAGGCGGTTCTTGGTGCTGCGAGGAGGGCAGGGGAGAGCATGCCTGGCTGGGGCTCTGGGGGTGTACGCTGCATGGGCTCTGGCTTCAGCCTGCAGCCGAGAGGCCAGGATCCCTTTGGGGAGAGGTGGGTGGTGGTGACTCTGGAGGGGCAGCGGTGCTGAACGCCACACCGCTCTGCAACGCGCTGACCCTGCGAGTGTGCTGACCTAACCGGGCTGAGCCTTTCCCCCAGGAGAGCGCGCCCTTCGCCGTCATAGGCAGCAACACGGTGGTGGAGGCCAAGGGTCAGCGGGTCCGGGGGCGACTGTACCCCTGGGGGATCGTGGAGGGTGAGTTGAGGTTTGGGGCATGGGGTGCGGGATGGGAAAGCTGCCCCAGCGGGCGGGCACCCACCCACCGCCCGCTCCTGCTGCAGTGGAGAACCAGGCACACTGCGACTTCGTGAAGCTGCGCAACATGCTCATCCGCACGCACATGCACGACCTCAAGGACGTGACGTGCGACGTGCACTACGAGAACTACCGAGCGCACTGCATCCAGCAGATGACCAGGTGCGCCCCCGGCCCCTCCTGGCCTGGCCACGTCTCCTTAACCCGGGGCCGTCCTGCTGCCAGCCCACACCTGAACCCTGCCCCAACCCCCAGCCTAGGGGTGTGAGGGCCCCGGAGGGCGGGCCCTTGGGAGTGGCGGGGTAGGCCAGGCAGCCCGCAGCCCGCCAGCTGCTGAGCCGCCCATCCTACCCCACAGCAAACTGACCCAGGACAGCCGCATGGAGAGCCCCATTCCCATCCTGCCACTGCCCACCCCGGACGCGGAAACTGAGAAGCTCATCAGGATGAAGGACGAAGAGGTTGGGGGGGGTATCAGGGTGAGTAGGGCAGGGCCAGGCCTCCTGTCCTTTCTCACCCTTCTCTATGCTTTCCCCGCCCGCAGCTGAGGCGCATGCAGGAAATGCTGCAGAAGATGAAGCAGCAAATGCAGGACCAGTGACCCCACCCCAGCCCCACATCGCCAGGGATCTACCGCCGTCTTGGGATGGCCCCTCCCACCCCTGGAGCCTGGTGGGCCTGGACTTGACCCTGGATTCACCTGGTCTTGGACTGACCTGGACCCAGCCCTACCCTAGAGTGGCCCGGAGCGGACTGTCCCCAACCTGGAGGCGTAGGGCCGCAGCCCCTGCTGGCCCTAACTGATTCTCAGCATCGGCCCCTCCCAGGTCATCGGTATCTGCTTCCGAGGGGCCTGCACAATAGCTCTGCCCTCTGGCCCCTGGCCTTGGGGGGTCAGGAGCCAAGTTGGGTGGAGCTTCCGAGATGTCCCCTCCTCCTCCGGGAAAGTCGGAGTACCCAGACTTCAGGCCCCACTCAGGCCGGCGCACAAAGCACCCAAGAGGGAAACGGATCCCCAGGGTCCCGCAGAGCGGACTGGGGAGGTGTCCCGGGCCTGCTCCTGGCGGCCACCCAGCGTATGCTGGGACCCCACTTTGTGCTGAGGTCGGCTGGGTCCCTCCTCACCTCCTCACTCACGCCCAGAGGGCGGGGTCGGATGGCGGCAGCCAACCGGAACCCTCCAGAGGCTGAGGCCAGGGGTCGAGGAAGGCGGGGCGGGATGCCTGTGTGCGCCCATGCCCCTTCCCCACAGTCCCGGCAGGACCTGGACGGCTCCAGGGGCAGCGGGTGGTGGGCCATCCCCTGGCAACTTATGTGCCTGGACGGCCTTGCCCTGCCCGCACCTCGGAGTCTCCCCAGCAGCAGTGCCGCCCCGAGCCCGGGCCTCCCGGACTCCTCCACCCCGCATGGCCCCTCCCTTCCTCACACTCCGTGCTCCGTTTTGTTTAGTTGTGAATGCTGCGTCCTCTCCTGGTGACAGGACAACAATGTTGGTGAACGTCGCAGCGGGTGTCCGAGTGCTTCGTGCGCCCCTGGGAGCGGCTGGGAGCGGAAGCCCTGGGGCCTGCGGGCCGTGGCGATAGCGCTCTATCTGCAGCTGCAGCGCCCGTCCACGCGGCCTCAGGGTTATTTCTGGCGGGGCGGCAGCACTGTGGTCTGGGTGGCGACGCGCAGGGGCCTGGCAGGGGCGGGCGGCCTTATCGCCCAGCTCTCCCGCTACCTCCCCCCGGCTCCAGAGCCAGGCGTGCCACCATCCTCTGGCCATGGGCTCCGGTGAGTCTGGGTCCGGTCGGGCTCCTGGTGCAGACCCAGGTTGGGAGGCACTCTGGTCGTTTGGGTTGCAGCTGGGTCAGACTTAGAGGGGACTTCCACATGGCGCGCAAGTGGTCAGGGTGGAGAGGCTTGTAGGCTAAGGCGGCTGCGGGCCTCGCGGGCTGGATGGAGCCGGGCCTGGCGTTCTGGGTGCTCAGGGACGCCGTCCACGTGCCCCGCCGGCCGCCTGGCTCACTGGGCGCTTCCATTCCAGGGCTGCACGGGGCGCTGAGCTTACTGCTCCTGCTGCTGGCGCCGCCGCGGAGCCGCCTGGCCGCGGGCTGCCCCGCGCCCTGTAGCTGCGCAGGGACGATCGTGGACTGCGGGCGGCGCGGGCTGACGTGGGCCTCGCTGCCAGCCGCCTTCCCTCCGGGCACCACCGAACTGGTGCTGACGGGCAACAACCTGACGGCGCTACCGCCGGGGCTGCTGGACGCGCTGCCCGCGCTGCGCGCCGTGCACCTGGGCGGCAACCCCTGGCGCTGCGACTGCCACCTGGTGCCGCTGCGCGCCTGGCTGGCCGGCCGCCCCGAGCGCGCGCCCTACCACGACTTGCGCTGCGCGGAGCCCTCTGCGCTGCGCGGCCGCCTGCTGCCCTACCTGGCAGAGGACGAGCTGCGCACCGCCTGCGCGCCCGGGCCGCTGTGCTGGGGGGCGCTGGCGGCGCAGTGCGCGCTGCTCGGGCTCGGGCTGCTGCACGCGCTGCTGCTGGCGCTGCTGCTGTGCCGCCTGCGGAGGCTGCGCGCCCGCGCCCGCGCCACGTGCCGGCTGTCGCTGACTGCCCCGCTGGTGGCGGAGCGCGCGGGAGCCGGCGCCTCCTGAGAGGAGCCCTGCCGGAGAAGCCCTCGCCCAGCCTGGCCCGGCCTCGGCCTCTGCTGCCGCCCACTCTCCTAGACCCGCGCGCGGGCCCGGGGACCGGATCCACGTCGGATGGAACTGGCGCGCGGCCTGCGTGCTCGCAGGACAGGCGCCCGCGCCCTGCAGGCTGAGGGGGTGCCGGGGGTCGAGGTGCAGCTCCCCCCCCCCCCGCCCCCGCCCCCGCCCCCGCCCCCACCCCGCCGCCGGATCCCTCTCCCGAACTCCGGTGCTGAATAAACCGTTCTCCTACTGACGTGGTCAGACTCTGCACCGCTGGCCTGGAAGGTCCCTTCAAAAAGCACCAGGAAGTGTGGGGGGCGCGGTTCGAGGGGACGCATCAACCCGCACACTCGCCAAACTGGCCTGGGCGCAGCAGGGCTCAGTGCACAAACCCTCTCTGCCAGACTCCGGGAAGTCTCCTGGGATGGCGTGGAAACGACTCGAAGTGAGGACACATTGGGGCAGTGAGGACACGGTGGGGGCAGTGAGGACACGGTGGGGGCAGTGAGGACACGGTGGGGCAGTGAGGACACGGTGGGGACAGTGAGGACACGGTGGAGCAGTGAGGACACGGTGGGACAGTGTGGACACGGTGGGGCAGTGAGGACACGGTGGGACAGTGAGGGCAGGGTGGGGCAGTGAGGACAGGGTGGGG
>VSMD01129727.1:0-60389 GCA_008750895.1 Mirza zaza
TATTCAGCTCTAAGAAACAACGGTGATATAGCACATCTTATATTTTCCTGGTTAGAGCTGGAACCCATAGTACTAAGTGAAGTATCCCAAGAATGGAAAAACAAGCACCACATATACTCACCAGCAAACTGGTATTAACTGAGCAGCACCTAAGTGGACACATAGGTACTACAGTAATAGGGTATTGGGCAGGGGGGATGGGGGCGGGTATATACATACATAATGAGTGAGATGTGCACCATCTGGGGGATGGTCATGCTGGAAACTCAGACTTGTGGGGGGAGGGGGAGAAAGGGCATTTATTGAAACCTTAAAATCTGTACCCCCATAATATGCCGAAATAAAAATAAATAAAAAAAATAAAAATAAGCTGAAAATAGAAAAAAAAAAACTACTCTATTGTTAATATCACAGACTGTTTTGTTGAGAGTAAAATAAAAATATTTTCATCATCATGCTATTATCAGAAATAACTTCTTTTGTAGGGGACATTTTATTTTTTCCCATTATTATAACAGTACCTATAAGGAAATAAAAATGGTTGGGAAACTGGCACACAGCTAAATACGTATACTTTCATAGAACCAAATATATCTTAAACTTGTCCACAAGTTTAGATACAGAGAGTAGAGCAGGAAATGACAAGATGTCTTGGAGCTTGTCTTGAAAGCAAATTGAATGGTGAGTTATAGGGAAACTCACTGTACCTATTTTTAAAAATTCAAGCTGAGTATAACAAAATTGCACAAGAGAACTATTGACCATATTAGAAACAACCCTGCTCATCACAAACCAGAAGTCATCTCCTCTTCAGACACAGCATGTTTTGTCCTGGCTTCTCTCCACACTCTGTGCCCCACCTGGCCCATTACAAAGCCCACCTGTGTCACTGATTGAAGAGAGATACATGAAACGTTCAAAATGATCCACTGTGGTGCTAAAATATGTTAGAATCCCTATTTAAGTACATTTTATTAACTTAAAAAGAACAGCACATAACTTTGCTTGTACTGAATGTATGGTTTGACATTAAAACCTTTACTCTTGTCACTCATATGTCCAGGTAGTCCTAAATTGCTTATAGAGTACGGGGCAGACTGAAATAAGAGTGAGGCTTGCGTAGCACTGGAGTGAGGAAGTGGAGACACTTGGAGAGGACAAGGGGATGTAGAAGAGGAGGAGGAAGAGGATAACAATTTATAAACAGAATCAGGACCTGAGAATGAAACAAGGCTCAATTAATAGTTAACCAGTGCATCACTGTGAGTCAGTATAGTTCTAGCAAACTGATTAGTACAGACATCATAAGATGCAGTAGAGAGTTTTGCATTCAATGCCAGTTTATTGGGACATACAGAAATTTATATGTACTAAGTCTGTGTATTTAAATATTATATAGGTAGGCAGTTACTTTTGTATTTAGTTCTTAGTTATTGTAAAATAAATTAGTCATCACAAAATAGACAGCCATCTTATAAATTAGTGTTTCTTTGTGTTTATAGTCACAGAATTTAGAATTTTCAAATTTTATTAAATTAATGAGTGCATACAGTCCCAGAAGGTTTTAGGGAAATTATAAATTAAATATGTTTATATTTTTTCAGCAAAACATACATGTAATCCCACTGAAATAAATAGAGACCACGAATAACCTCCTGCCAATTCACATCAAACTTTCTACCAATGGATTATATGATTATGTTTGATTCTAGAATTTGGGATGATTTAAGTGTTTGGGGTAAGGAATTGGGGACATACAACATATATAAAAGGTAAAAAATCCCTCTCAGTAAATCTTTACATAGAGTTTCAACATTTCTAAAAGAAAATAACTGACTTGCTCCTTAGTTTACTGTTAGACATTGATCTTTTCAGAGGTTTTGTTTTTTCTTGTCTTGTGGTCAAAAATGAAATATATTATTTCTCTATAATTTGATGATTCACACTATGAGTTATTTATGCATGACTACCATCCTTTTTTCAGCTTGCACTACTAACTAAATGTGCATATTTTCTATTATCTATTGTCAGGAGTAATCTCTAATATTTCTTGTATTTTTTTATGTTAGACAAAGTCTATGAACTCTAAATTTCTCAATATACTGAGATTAAAATTGTAAGTCTATTCAAGTACAAGTTAATGCCACAATGATTAGTATGTTTTCACATTTATGTAAAGTGTAGATAAATTCTAAACAGATTTTCAATGATTTGTTATCAATCTTAATGCATAGTGTAATTAAAGTCTCATAAGTGGCAATCACATATGCAGATGAATCAGTAGAATGATAAATGTCTTTTCTTTTACTGATTTTTCAATTCTGCAATAATGCTATTGGATTGCACATATATATATATATATATAATACACACACATATATAACCTTATTTTACAAGTAGTTGGAGTTGATAATGGCTGATAATTTTCTGTCTGCACATAACACAGAAAAAAGTGGAATAATCTGAAATATAAGAAGAACAGACACTTAGAATAATTTATTTAGAGGTAGTTAAACTCAGAAATAAATGTATAACTGAAGTAGATAGACTAAAGATGGCTCTTGTAAATCTAAAATGGAGTCAGTCTTGCTCTAACTATTAGTAAAAGTTCCCAGAGGAAGTTCCCAGGAAAGAGAGGAGGGAGTGGAGGGGACCGGTTCCCCAAAAGAATAGAGAGGTCCTGTTCCAGGAAAAGTCCCTTGTCCCTCAATGTACCTTTCCATTGTTTGCATGATTAATGACTAACCACAAAGTTCTGCTTCTGTGATTGCTCCCTTGCACAGCTGCCAGCCCCTAGGGTGTAAGAAAACCGCAAAGGCTTTGTTTGCTGCTGCTTCTCCCTCCTTGCATGGAGTGGTGACAGCCCCTGCACAGGTATCAGTAAACTGATTTGGGTGATTGGATTCTGGTGTCTGAGTCTCCTTAATCTGCTGGTTTACAACATAACCATTCAAGTCAACTGATGAGTGAATTTCTGATTTTTGGTGTAGAGCCCTTAAAAAAATACCTATTGTTTTCTTTCTGACTGTAAACGTGCCTTAAAGCTTTGAAAAGCCCCCTAACTATATAATTTCATTAATGAACTTTCATAAATAAAAAATACTCTTTGGTACATTTTGGCAAAATACATAATTGTAGAAGTGAAATTTTAATTTTAAATTTGTCAATCTGGAAGATCTGAGTCTGCAATTCAATATGAAAAATTTGAATCTTCAATATATGAGTGTTATGATTTTTCAATTTGAAAGATAAAGAGATTAAAGATAGGTATCATAATAGTGTGATTCATGTCTTATTTATAAATTGGCTAATAGCACCTATACTAATGAATAAAAATAAAGGAATGATTTGGGTTAAGATGCTTTTGGATGAATTCTCCCTGACCGGTTTCAAATTTTTGTGGAAATATTAGGTTAATACAAAAGTAATTGTGGTTTTAACATTGTTGACATTTGCCTTTTGATATTAAAATACATTCTTAAATAAATGTGGTTATGTTATACATCATTTTAATGCACATTTCTTGCTTTATGTTTTTTTCCCAATGACTTATTTATTGCTGCTTATTTTATATTTATTTATTTATTATTTTATTTATTTATTTATTTATTTATTTTTGAGACAGAGTCTCACTTGTTTCCCAGGCTAGAGTGAGTGCCATGGCGTCAGCCTAGCTCACAGCAACCTCAAACTCCTGGGCTCAAGCAATCCTCCTGCCTCAGCCTCCCAAGTAGCTCGGACTACAGGCATGCGCCACCATGCCCAGCTAATTTTTTGTATATATTATATTTATTTTAAATGAGGGAAATGATGTTAGACAAAAAGCAAATTTGAGCAATTTTCTTATTCAAGTTCAAAATGGGTGGTAAAGCACCAGAGACGACTCACAACATCAACAACGCATTTGGCCCAGGAACTGCTAACAAAAGTACAGTTGTGCAGTGGTGGTTCAAGAAGTTTTGCAAAGGAGATGAGAGCCTTGAAGATGAGGAGTGCAGGGGCCGGCCATCAGAAGTTGACAACGACCAATTGAAAGCAGTCACCAAAGCTGACCCTCTTTAAAACCACACGAGAAGATGCCGAAGAACTCAACGTCCATGGTAAAGCTGGTATTTGAAACAGATTGGAAAGTTGAGAAAGCTCAATAAGTGGGTGCCACATGAGCTGACTGAAAATCAAAAAAATCGTCATTTTGAAATGTCGTCTTCTCTTCTTGTATGCAACGACAACGAACCATTTCTCGATCAGATTGTGACATGTGACAGAAAGTAGATTTTGTTAATATACATGGAACCACATTAACGAGGTTATATATTATATAACAATATGCCACTTGCTAGAGTATACATGGAATGTGAAATAAACACACTAAATGACAGACAGGATTAAGAATACATCGTGAGACAGCATCTACTTTAATCCTTATGATAGAACAGCAGGACTCAGTAAATTAGACTAGAAAATGAAAGAATCTCAGAATCCATCCACTGAGATAAATTGTACCAGAGTCTATATGGAAAGATGAAATATTTCAGGATGTTTATAGCTTGGTTCTGAATTTCTGATGTTGACAGGAAACATTGAGAGAAGAAAGGATAAACAATTGATCAAAATCAGGATAGAAGGAATTGGATAAAGAACACAGATCAGTCTAAAATAGAGAAGTATTAACTTTTCTCCTGAGACTGGCACAAAGGAGGAAGAAAGAAATGTTAACACCACAATGGTCACTTCTCTTAGAATGTGAAATCAAGGTGCATGGTGCCCTACATCAGTAAAGATTACCTAAAAGTAATCTATTATTTTTGTCATCTTTCTTTTCTGAGGCAGACATGGAACCACAAAACGTAGGTACAAGAGCGTTCACCCGCGACTGCTGCTGCACTCTGCAGGCCCCATCGTGGGCTCCTTTCCCACCCTCGGGCACTCCAGCCCCTCACGGACAGGCAGAGTGCCTGATCCCAGGGATCCTGTCCTCCACGACAGCGGAACTTTGGCGCTGCTTTCAAGAATACAGCCCTTTATGTTCCAAAAGCTTATATACACTTGTGAAGCCTTGCCACAAAGGGGGGGACATAATTTTTCGCCTTTTATAGGGCCCTGAATGCTATTTATTTTTATAGATTCTGAAAAAATACATTACGATTGCAATCGTTTTCATTTTCTTGGGACCTGCTTTGTCCCTTCTATATTTTGGATTACTTCAACTAGTAACTTCAAACACTTAATAAATCTCTCTTAGCCAGAGAAAGGCGTATCTCTAGGACTTTAATGACTAGTTGAGTTCATCACAAGGATTTAAACTAAAACAAAGAAAAAAACATATTCTTTATAAATACATACACACACTTCACTGGCACATCTATATAGGAATGGTCCAGCTATCTATTTGGATTTATGCCCATATTATTTTGTGACTAAAAATCTTAATTTAGTATATTTTGTGTTCATAACAAATGATATTTTTACTGACTCAGAAAAGCATCACTTGCTATACATAAGTTTAATTAGTCTATGCTTAACAGAATTTACCAGACATTAACTGAAATTCATTCTAAATTAAAATAATTATAATCATAAAATAATTATTTTATTTTTTATGATAACCATAAAAAACCTAAACTAATTATTATTAGTTTAGGAACTCTTACTAAAATTTCTGACACATATTTATAATTTCCAACATGAATAGACTAATTCAAATTGAAAAATGAATTAAACACTGTATATCTGATTTATTTCTAAAAAGACAAAAGCTCGGACAATGGAGAATTCAATAAAGCCAATAGAATCTAAAGCAATAAAAAATTAAAATCAAATATAAATAATTCATCATATTTTATTCTTGATCAGAAGGTATAAAAAAGCTTTTGTTTTTCATATTCAATAGTTAAGAAAAAAATAGACACATATACAGCACAAATGACATTCTGTGATTCGCAGAAAGAAAAAGCTTGTATTTTCATCACTAACTTATACAGTAAGAGCTGAATTAACATGCATTTTAAGAATTATTTGGGAAGTTCAGTATTTTTCTGTCTTTGTAAGTCAGTGTTATAAAAATTCCTGTGTCTTTTCAATTATATTATCTTCATGTAAGGAAATTCAATCCCAGGAAATTAGCTTAAATGCTGTGATAGACTCTATTTTCTAGGAAGTTATCTATGATAATAACACTGACACTAAGATACCATTTATTCTGATATACACAGAGGAAAACTCAGTGTTCATTGCATGAAATCAAGATACTAAATATAACTTTGTTCCTACTCTTAAAAAGATGCCCAAAGGCAAAAATGCCACTTTCTGTCAAGCACAACTCAATTGATAGTTCACTCTTCATTCTGCACAAATGCCTCTTTTAAAATGATTCAATTCCTCTACTACCTCATCTTCTCTGGTCAGGCAGGAGTCATCTAGAGAGAAGATTGGCCTATTATCTTCCCACTTTGTCAGAAACAGCAGCAGTAATGGTCATGATTCTCTCATATGCTACCAGTTCAATGCTCCATGAAGCATATGAACTATGCTATCTAGACTTAATTGTGCCTGAAGGAGAATAAAATGAAATGAAGTGGGTTGTTAAATAATATGTTGGCATATATGTTAATATCTCTCTATGTATGCATCTTAATTTTTAAAAAACAATAAACTAGCATGTGAAATTGGATATGTTAATAGTAAGTCACATATTTAAAAATTGAATTTGCATTTTATCTAAAAGTTGAGTTGGTTTTGACATTTTTACAATCAACAACCTAAGAAGTGGTTACAGAATACATTCAAGAGCATTTTGTTAGCCCCTTATAAATAAAAAAAAGTATATTAAGTTACTGGGTGTTATTTGTCTATTTGTCCCCTAGAAAAATTAACTTTTGAACATATGGACAAAGATTTGTAGCTATCGAGAATGAGATTTGATGATTTTACATATACATGCGTATGACTATTTGTCTGCATGAGTTCAGAAACCAGCTGAAGTAGAAAATATCTGGTGTGACAGTCTACTCTTCATGGCATTTCTGATCTTGCCAGTTAGAGAGTGAAAAAATTTTGTGAAAGTTTATTCCTGTCAGATTTTCAGACTGTTTTCCAAATCAAGATCTCAGAAAAAATGTAGATGAACTACAGAGAATTTTTTTTTTAATTCACATACTGAAAGTGTATTTAGTGAACTGAGGACCCAGTAAATCTCTCACTTGTACATTTTAATAATTATTTAGAGTAAGATATTAATCCTGTAAGAAAATTTTACTAATAATATTTTGGTTCACTCCATTCCAAAACCTCAGTTATGTGGTTATATATGAGTAGGAAGAATTATGGTAACCCCCCAAAATTTTTAAAAATTGCTATAAATCAAGAGAGATCAAAAGGTGAAGCATATCTCTCCGGAAAGTATAGCTCTGAATTAATGTTAGTGGAAAGTTCCAGGAAAAAGAGCAGAGGCCTAGCACCAGACAAGACAGACAAGGGTGACACAGCATGACGAGTGCAGCTGGGGTGAGGAACAGATATATAGATTTTATAAGAAATCTGGTTTAATTAATTTAATATTTTTCTACATATGTGCTTTATTCTCAACTTCTTATTAGCTTGTTTAGATGTGATGTGTAATTTTGATAATTATTGAGAAAAATTTATGTGACAAGTTTACATATATTTTATTCTGTGTTTAAAACTGAATTTGATCTATATAACATGATTTATATGTGGTTATGCATGTCTATGTAAGTAGAATATTTAGATAACCTTTGTACATTTCAGGGAGAATTTTTGCAATAATTTTAAAGTTGGACATGTCATCTCACATTATAGCAATAAGAATTAGTAAAGACATAAAAGGAAACAAATATTAGGAAATGTGGGTATATTTCTTTTATTCAAGCACTTCATAATATTTTAATCACAAGTTATACTTCAAATATAAATTCAGCTTATGAAAGCTTAATTTTATCTTCTTTGATAATATACCAATGAGTTAAGTGTGTCCCAATATTATAGTACCCTGGTCTCTGTTGGCCATGTTAGTTATCACTTTAGGTTTTAGCATTACTTTTCCATTTCATTTGAAGTAAAAGTTTTCCTTTCACAAGAATAAGAAACAATGGATTAATGTTAAATTTAAGAAAGTGTCCATCTTTGCCGAAGTGTAAGCATATGATAAATGGAAAATTTATTTACAGAGAAATTAATTTAATAATTTTATAGTGGTGCTATTTCACAGTAAAATAGTACATATGAATTTTAATAAAAAATGGGAATATATGTCACATGTATATGGAATTCCAGATCTTATATTCAAATTATTCTTTTCTAAAAATAATAAAACAGCAAGAATAGAAATGACCATGACTCAAACTTCCCTCAGTATTCAGGGAGTTTAATATGTAATAAATATTAAACAGAACAGAAATAACAGAAATTATTTACAAAAAGCAAGCTAAATATCTTAACCAATAAATTATCAAAAAATAGTCAATGCATTTTATCATTTACATCATTACATTCACACCCCTAAAAATTGTGATCAGTATAGAAAATTGTCACTTTATCATCATTAAAAGACACTCTGAAATATATACAATAAAGTTGTGAAAAATTTTGAGGATAGAAATGATATTTATAATAATAGAAAGGATTTAGGGGATATAGTGTTTATAACAGATTAAGGAGGTGTGAAAATTAAAAGAGAAAGGAATAATTTCTTATTCTAGATTGTGTCTTCTATAGAAAAATGCAGGTACTTTAGGGTACTTTCAACTAGATTTTATTGTTGCCTTTCTGCATTGCAAAAGCAAATATAAAAGTTTTACACATCCATTGGCATTTTAAAGTGAGAATTTAAATATTAAAAGTTATGGATCCACAAATCTAAGCAGCAATCTATAACATAGCACCTGTAGAAATGCATTAATTTCTATAATCACAACCTTTCAATGTTTAAAATAGGTGGTGGCATTATCTTCATTTCACACACAAGTTATTAAAGCAAAAGAGGTTAACAATATACACAATTATACACTAAATTGAGCTGTAATTTAAACATAGATTGATCTTTTACATGGCTTTCACAAGTATACACACACACAGGGGCAGGGGAAAGAAAGAGAGAGAAAGGGTTATAAAATTTAACTACATTAAGAAATATTTAACCAAAGCATTATTTAATTTTATAAAAATATCATGTATTTCTTTAAGTTGCTTCATTTAATATTTAAATATAGTTTTTGTTATAATAAGCAATAAATTGCGAGATTATTTTCTTCATATATGTTTTTAATTTTTACATTTAAAAACTTTTTTAAGTTTACATTCTAAAAATTATATATATATATTTTTTTTTTTTTTGAGACAGAGTCTCGCTTTGTTGCCCAGGCTAGAGTGAGTGCCGTGGCGTCAGCCTAGCTCACAGCAACCTCAAACTCCTGGGCTCAAGCAATCCTGCTGCCTCAGCCTCCCGAGTAGCTGGGACTACAGGCATATGCCACCATGCCCAGCTAATTTTTTTATATATATATATTAGTTGGCCAATTAATTTCTTTCTATTTTTTTTATAGTAGAGACGGGGTCTCGCTCAGGCTGGTTTTGAACTCCTGACCTTGAGCAATCCGCCCGCCTCGGCCTCCCAGAGTGCTAGGATTACAGGCGTGAGCCACCACGCCCGGCCTAAAAATTATATTTTTTGAACATCTTATATTTTTAAAAATATTATCTTAAGATATGTTCCTCTCCTCCCCATGTGAGGCAAATAATATTCTCTCTTAGAATGTAGACTTCACATGTATTTAAAAAGAAAGATATGAAGGCAAAACAAGGTATGCAGGAAATTTCCCCATAATCTAAGTCTAGACTTAACAAGTTCATGATTAGTAATATTTGTTTTCTTTTATATTCTCTAATAAACTCAACTGCCAGGACTGATTTTATGAAAGAGAGGTAATAAGCTAAGAAACAATTATTGAATTACAATCCTGCTTGAATTTTAGACAATCTTAAACACAACAATGTAAGATTGACAGGACTTAAAGGGCAGATTTTTGAGTCTTGCATCTTTAAAATAATAATCAGAGCTCATATATATGTATACACACACACACATACACATAATGTTTTGTAGCTGCTTAAAGAGCCATTTAATAAGAAAATTAACCCTGTGACTTAATCCAATTGACAAAATCATATTCATTACTCATTTAAAAATTTTATCGAATAGGTATATTGCCACAGATGCCATCTTTGGTAATGAAAGTATAATGACATGCTAAAATGGACACAGTCTGTATAGAGAGAATGAAAGCTTGAGAGAAACAAATAACTGAAATGATTGCAGAATACATGCAAAACTAAGACATCAGAAAGCAAGGTGAAACAAAGTTGCATGGTTTTGTAGTGGGAAAGAGCATGCTACATGAATAGCAAAGAAAAAAGCCCTCAGTGTTGGAGAAAATACAAAGAGGGAAGAGGCTGTAGTGCTAAAACGTGAGGGTACAGAGACTGTCAAGGATCATCCCTTCGAAAGGTATCGAAGCTATTTTATAGTTATTTGTCTTCGTAATGGCATAGTTAATAAATTTTAGAAAATTGTAAGTGGGAGGCTGATATGATTAACTTTGCATTTTTAAAATATCACTCACATGAAAAGTGGATTGGAAGATTTCCACCACAGAGAGATTTGGCAGGCCAGGAGATCTGTCCAAATCTGAAAAGCAAACTGGTGCAAAATTTTCTTTAGAAAAATCTTTTGAAGCTGCAAAGATAATGATTCCAACTTTACTCCAAACAGATGAAAATGGAATTACATCGCACAGTAAAGTTCTACTTTAGCTACTGCTGACCTAATGTGAAAATAAAAACTGTTGATAAGATATTTAAATGTGTTTATTACAAGCAAAGACAAACATGTTAAGTGAACTAACAGAAGTTTTGCTTGCATTCAAATCGACATGAAAGATAAAACAGGCTGCATAGACATATCTAAGTTAATGATATACCAGGGAATTCTAGAGAATATACCTACTGTTTTTGATTATTAATTAAAATTGAGCATAATGATATTATCAGTAAAAAAATGGTGTTAATCTGAATGTACTTTATTCCTTTTTGTCACTATATAAGATGTGTTTTTATCAAAACTAAAGGTTCTTAGGTTTTTGTTGAGGCAGTCCTTATATATATGTAAATTTTTTTCAAAAATTCCATCTTAGATAGTCATTAATAAGTAGAATTTTAAGGTCATTATTTTGTTTTGATTGGGGTAGAGTATATAATTGTTAGCTTGGTAGAGATTTTCACCAAGTTATAGCAAAAAGAACCCACTTTCTTTGAAAACAAGGTCAACGTTTTAAAGCAAGACATTTAAAATTCATCTTTCTTTAAGCTCGTTGTGTGTAAACATAATAATAATGAAGTAAAAATAATATCAAACAATACAAAAATGACACCAAATTACTACTAGGAAATCGTATCTTTATTAAAATGAATAATAAAACATTCACCATTATGATTATTTCTTGTATGATATTTCTTCATCAGCAGATGCTGAAACTAAATATACCTAGAGAAAATATGATATGACATATATAATAAAAATGTTACATATAATAACATAGAAGTATAATTTTTTCAAATGATTTTCTCCAGCTTGTCAAAATATGCAGAATGAGTAGAATGTTAAAACTATAAAAAACAAAAATTTTGTGCTATGGGTCATGGCCCGGATTTTTAAACCTTAGCCAAATGAATTAAGTGCATTGCAGCAGCTGTGCTGAGTAAAGAATTAGATGGATGGGCCTGTATATTTCTTTTCTATTGGTTTTATCTACTTTAAAAATCAGGTTTATACTGAATACATAAAATAAGCTCAAAGCCTTCAGTCATCTATATTCTGGAGCAACCTTTATCAGATAGAAGTTATATTTTCTTTATTCAAAGTGTAAGTTTGGTAGAACTTATTATAATAATATTTTACATTGGGGTTTTTAATGTGATGATTTTAAGTTTCTATAACCATTATTAGTATATTGAAGCTTTCTGTTTCGTCTTTTTTTGTATTTAGCTGTTGATTTTATTCAACTTTTTAAATTTCACAATATTATGGGGGTACAAACATTTTGGTTACATGTATTGCCTTTGCACCACCCAATCTAGAGCTACAAGTGTGTCCATCCCCCAGACAGTGCACTCTGCACCCATAGTTGTGAATTGACCCTTCCCTCTACCCTCCTTCCACTTGCCCAGCACCCAATGAATGTTACTTCCATTTGTGCACATAAGTGTTGATCAGTTAGTACCAATTTGATGGTGAGGACATGTGGTGCTCTTTTTTTTTCTATTCTTGTGATACCTGACTTTAAAAAATGGGCTCCAACTCCATCCAGGATAATATAAGAGGTGCTAGTTCACCATTGTTTTTTGTGGCTGAATAGTACTCCATGGTATACATATACCACATTTTATTAATCATCTCATGTGTTGATGGGCACTTAGGTTGTTTTCACATCTTTGCAATTGTGAACTGTGCTGCTATAAACATTCAAATGCAGATGTCTTTATTATAGAATGACTTTTTTCCTTTGGGTAGATGCCCAACAGTGGGATTGCTGGATCAAATGGTAGTTGTATTTTTAGTTTTTTGAGGTATCTATATATTACTTTCCACAGAGGTTGTATTAGTTTGCAGTCCCACCAGCAGTGTATGATTGTTTCTATCTCTCTGCATCCATGCCAACATTTGTTGCTTTGGGACTTTTTGATAAAGGCCATTCTCACTAGAGTTAAGTGATGTCTCATAGTGGTTTTGATTTGCATTTCCCTAATGATTAGAGATGTTGAGCAATTTTTTGTATGTTTGTTGGCCATTATTCTGTCTTCTTTTGAAAAGTTTCTGTTCATGTCCTTTGCCCACTTTTTAATGGGATTGTTTGATTTATTTTTAATGTTGATTCTATAATAGATTCTAGTTACCAGCCTTTTATTGGATGTGTAGCTTGTGCATTTTTTCTCCCATTCTATAGGTTGTCTATTCTCTCTAATGATAGTTTCCTTAGCTGTGCAGCAGCTTTTTAATTTGATCAGATCCCATTCATTTTTATTCTTGCTTTAATTACTTTTGGGGTCTTCCTCATAAATTCTTTGCCTAGGTCAATATCTATAAGAGTTTTCCCAACAATTTCTTCTAGAATTCTTATGGTTTCATTTATTAGGTTAAGTCTATTAACCATTATGAGTTAATTTTTGTGTTCTTCTTTTCTCAATTTTAACTCTGTAGAAATTTATTTTTTTAAATATGTATTTAAAATTTTATTGGTTTATACTTAAATTAATATCTATTGTGTGTGACATTTGAAACTTTGTCGTATTACACTTTATTTATTGGAAAATCTCTATATTTATGTTACTACATTCTGTTATCATTATTATTATTATTAATTTATCTTAAAGAACCAGCTCCTATTTTCTTTAATTTTTTATGTTATTTTATAGGTGGTTCTCTGTTTTATTAATCCTATCCTTATATTTATTTTTTTATTTCTTCTTTGGAGAGGGACAGCAATAACATTAATCTGTTACTGTTTTTCTATTTTCTTTAGTCGCCATGTTGCTTTCAATTTGTATTGTTTTTGATGAACGTCTTTAAACATATTTTCTTTACAATGAGTTCATTGAATTATCTTTGCCTAAGATCTGTTGTTGCTGTTTTTATTGTTTGTTACATAATATCCACTTTAACCACAAAATTATGTATGGAAAGATTTTATAAATTTCTAAACATTTTTTTTTTCTTTTTCATCACTGATCTTTAAACATATCATACTTTGTTCACACAACCTAGTATGTATAGATTGTTTTCATAAAATTTTTGAGGTTTATTACATTAAGGTGAAATTTCTGTTTTACATATAAAGTATTTGTGTGTATTTATTGGTTATGAATCAATATTTCTGTTATTTAGTTTGCTACTTCTTTGTTTTGTGACTTATTGTTATTTTTCTCTTTCATAATCTGTGATTATTGTTTTATATTATTTTCTATATAGTACTAGAAGTCCTAGCCTGAGCAATCAGACAAGAGAAAAAAAACAAAAGACATCCAAATTGGAAAAGAAGAAATCAAATTGTCCCTGTTTTCTGATGATATGATCTCATATCTAGAAATATTTTATATCTTACATCTGTAACAAAAAACTCTAAAATTTGATAAATAAATTCAGTAAAATTTCAGTATAGAAAATAAATGAACAAAAATTAGTAGTGTTTCTGTATGCCCCAAACCTGGTGGATTCATAAATAAATTCTTCCATACCTACAAACAGAACTGGTACCCATATTACAGAAATTATTCCATAACATTGAGAAGGAGGGAATCCTCCCCAACTCATTCTGCAAAGCCAGTATCATCTTGATACCAAATACAGAAAAGAACACAACAAAAACATAAAATAAAACTACAGACCAATATCCCTTATGCAAAATATAGATGCAAAAATCCTCAGTAAAATACTAATAACCCAATTCAACAGCACATCAAAAAACTGATGCACCATGACCAGTGGACTTCATTCAGGGATGCAGGGATGGTTCAACATACGTAAATGAATAAATGGGATTCAATAAATAAACAGAAATAAAAATAAAGACCAAGTGATCATCTTGATAGATGGAGAAAAAGCAATTGACAAAATTCATCACTCTTTCATAATAAAAACCCTCAAGAAACAAGGTATAGAAGGAATACATCTCTTAATTATAAAAGCCATATATGACAAACCCAGAGCTAACATCATACTGAAAAATGGGGAAAAGTTGAACATACTCATCCTAAGAACTAGAACAAAATGCTATTATAAATAATATTCAACGAAGTGCTAGAAGTTCTAGCCAAGAGCAATCAGGAAAGAAAGAAATAAAAAGCACCCATATTGGGAAAGAGGAAGTCATCAGTATATTGCCTATGAGATGATATTTTATCTAGAAATCTCCAAAGATGCTACCAAAAGACTCCTTGAATTGATAAATAAATTCAGCAAAGTCTCAGGTAACAAAATCAATGTACATGAATCAGTACACCAAAGAAGCTGAGAATCAAATCAAGGAATCAATCCCATTCACACTAGCTGCAAAGAAAATAAAATAACCTAGGAATATACTTAACCAAGGAAGTGAAAGTTCTCTACAAGGAGAACTATGAAACACTGAGAAAAGAAATAGCAGATGACACAAATGAAAAAATATATCGTGTTTGTGGATTGGTATAGCCAAAATTGTTAAAATGTCCAAAGTGGTTTACAGATTCAGGACAATCCCCATCAAAATACCAAGGTTATACTTCACAGAGCTGGAAAAAAAAAATAATACTATGATTTGTTTGGAACTAGAAAAGGGCATAAATAGTTAAAACAATCTTAAGTAAAAAGAACAAATTTGGAGGTATCACATTACCAGACTTCAATCTATACTACAAGGTGATAGTAACCAAAACATAATGGAATTGGCACAAAAACAGAGACATAGAAAAATGGAACAGAATAGAGAACCCAGATGTAAAACCATCCACCTACAGCCAACTGATCTTTAGCAAAGCAGAAAAAATGTACACTGGGGAAAAGAAGCCCTATTCAATAAATTGTGCTAGGAAAATCGGATAGCCACATGGAGTAAAATGAAACAGGAGCTTTATCCTTCACCACTCACAAAAGTTAATTCGAGATGGATAAAAGACGTAAATACAAGGCATAAAACTATAAGAATTATAGAATAAAATGTAAGAAAGCTCTTCTAGATATTGGCCGAGGCCAAGAACTTATGACTAAGACCACGATGTCAATTACAGCAAGAATAAATAAATAAATAAATAAATAAATAAATGTGACTTGATTAAATTAAAAACACTTTTTTTATTTTTTTTTCACAGCTAAGAAAATAATTAATGGAGCAAATAGACAACCTCCGTGAAGGGGGAAAATATTTGCAAACTCTACATCTGAGAAAGGGCCAATATCCAGAATCTACAAATAACTCAAGCAAATCATCAAGAAAATAATCAAAAAAACCCATTAAAATGTAGCCAAAAGACATAACCAGAAGATTTTCAAAAGAAGATAGACCAATGGCCCACAAACATATAAAAAAATGCTCTATATCACTAATCTCAGGGAAATGTAAATTAAAACCACAATGAGATGTCACCTTACTCTGGTTAGAATGGCTCATATTATAAAGTCTAAAAACAAGAGATGCTGGCATAGATGCAGAGAGAAAAGAATACTTATGCACTATTGGTGGTCCTGCAATTTGTACAATCTATAATGGAAAACACTATGGAGATTTCTCTAAGAACTTAAAGTAGACAATCCCACTACTGGGTATCTACACAAAGGAAAAGAAGGCCTTTGCTCAATTTAGATGGAACTGGAGACCATTATCTTAAGAAAAGCATCTCAAGAATAGAAAAACAAACACCACACATACTGCCATAACAAATCAGAACTAATCGATGGGTATAAATGTGCACAGAGGGAAATAAAAGTCATTGGAAATCAAGCAGGTAGAGGGGATAGAGAGGAGGGGTAGAAACCTACTTAATGGGGACAATGAACACTATTTGTGTGATTGGCACACTTATAACCCTGACTGAAGCATTATAAAAGCTATCCATGTAATAAAAACATTTGTACCATCTTCATATTTTGAAGAAGAATAAACTAAACCCAAAGCTAGAAGAAGGAAGAAAATAATATAACAATGATAAATGAAATAGAAAATAGAAAAACAATAGAGAAAATCAATAAAACTGACAGCTAGCTCTTTGTAAAGCATAATGAAATTGATAAGCCTTTAGCTATATTGACTAATATAAAAAAGAAAAGACTAAAAGTCATCTCTTTAAAAGTTAAAAGAAAACAAAGTGTTCACATATACTGAACAATTGCAAAAAGTAGGTAATCAAAGTAATTTCAACTGTGAAAAAGGAAATCCAACTATAGATATACATATTATCAAAATCTTATATCCACCCATTAAACAGGCTAACTATTTGACATACCATGTTTCCCCAAAAATAAGACCAGGTCTTATATTTATTTTTCCTCAAGAAGACACCCTACGGCTTATTTGCAGGGGATGTGCTATTTTTTTAAGTACGGTACAACAATGTACATTTTTTCAAATATAGTTAAGTCGTCTTCTTCTGGAACATCATCATAACTCTCCAAACCCTGAATTCCATCCTGAATTTCTTGCGACTCTATTTCCTTTAGAACCAGTGGCCCCAATCTCTCATGTCGAGCAATGGAGCTCTCATGGAGCAGCTGAGAAGGGCTTCTCCTCTTCTTTACTGCTCTGTGATGAAATGCATGGGTTGTGCAGATATGCTGGGTAGCCACGCTCATCACTAGGTCTTATTTTCAGGGTAGGGCTTATATTGTGCAAATGCTTAGAAATCCTGCTAGGGCTTATTTTATGGGTAGGTCTTATTTTGGGGGAAACACGGTAATTACAAAGTTTAACTATAAGAGAAATATATTTCCTAAATATCCCTATAGTTACAAAAATTTCTAGCAATCCTGAATATATAATTTAAAAATCCTTGTCAAAAAGAAACCTGCAGGCCTACTTGTCTTTACTGATAAATCAAAAAGCATTTACAGAACACATAACCATAATTCTATGGAAACTTGTTTAAAAAAAGACACGTGAAAAATTTTCCACTTATTTTGTGAAACTTGTTTAGAAAACAGACATGAAAAATTTTCCATTTATTTTGTGAATTTGTCATGACAATGATATCAAAATCAGACACTTTTTAAATCCATCTCTAGATTCAGTTAATCAAATATAAACCTCAATAGAACTTTCTCTAAAATTTGACAAAATGATTCCAAAATTTTTTAGGTAAAGAAAGAACCTAGACTATCTAAAAAATAAAAATTTTATAAAAAAATAACAATATTGAAAAACTTTTACTACTGAATTTGTTTACATATATAAAGCTGATGTTATCAAAAGAATTTAATGTTAATATAAGAATAATCATATAGATCAGTGGAGCAAAATAGACTCCAGAAAGAGAACTTCCCATCCATGATAAAGTGATTTTAAAACACATGCCAAAGTATTTAAATGGGAAAATATAATCATTTCAACAAATGATGCTGGGACAATTGGAAATTCAATGGAAAATAACAAAACCTTAACTTTTTTTCTCATAGTGAACATAAAACGTACTTGAAATATATGATAGACCTAAGTATCTATCATAAGTATAAGTTATAACATAGGTATAAATATAAGTTAACATATAGGGGGTATTTTTTGTGACCTTGGAAAAGGTAAATATTATTTAGAAGGATTACCAGAATCATAAATCATAAAAAAACTTTGAATATAGTTGGATTTCAATTGTCAAATTTTCTTTACCCAATATTTAATCATTTTTATGCAGGAATTACAAAAATCAATCATATATTGTATTCAAATGGAAATCAGTGTGAAATATTTTAAATTTCAATTAAATTCTTCAGTATTTAATATTATAAAAGAAACTCTTAGCTAAATGAATTATGGCATGATTGAATATTCATTCCATGTTTCCTCATGAAATAAACCATTCAAACTTAGACATTTTTAGTATAATTGATTTAGTTTTTGCCAGAGTAGTGAGATAATCTTCACTAATATATCTTTCCATAATTTCTGGACCCTTTTTGATCCAAATGATCATTTATATGTTAATAATTCAATGAACAAGTTGATGACCAATAAATATGACTCAGTATTCCCCATCTTCTGAAAATATGGTGATAAATTAAGTGCATTGATGTATATTTTGGCATAGATCTCAGGCTATCATGAAAGGATGAAAAATATTTATCATTAAATCACTTTCCCTGAAATATAAATAAATTGTTAATGTCTTAAGTAAAATATATTTTAATTTTATGATTTTAAGTTTTATGATAGTTTAAAAATGGTTCCATGTGTGTAGCCTGGGTACAATTCAGAATTAATAAAGATCTGCAAGTGATGAACACTATATATATTTTTTACTCCATTTTATGATGAAGGCCTTGAGTGAAATTTGTACAAATCTGATGTCACTAGACTACTGTCAGGTTATGTTTTGGTCTTACCTTTCATCAGCTTGAAAATAATATCAATATTTCTCAGAATCTTGTCTGAAGGATCCAATGCGTTTGCAATATATATCTAAATTTTCTGCTGTGTCACTTGGTTTCACTGTTGGCAAAATAGTTCAGCTTTTATGTCATGAGACAGGCAACTCAGTCTCATCTATAAACACCATACCATCTTTATAGTTAAAATATGACACCCAAATAAATAAAATCAGATACAAAAAAGACATTAAAACTAATGCCACCGAAATACAAAGGATCATTAGAGACTATCACCAACAATCATATACCAATAAACTGGAAAATGTGGAAGAAATAGATAAATTCCTGGATATATACAACCTACCAAGACTGGATCAGGAGGAAATAGAAAACCTGAGCAGACCAATAGCTCAAGACCAGATGGCTTCACTGCTGAATTCTGCCAAACTTATAAAGAAGAACTAACACTAATTCTTCTCAAACTATCCCAAAAGTGAGAAGAATGGGAATTCTTCCTAATTTATTCTATAAAACCAGCATTATCCTGATATCAATCAAAGGATTACCCTGATACCAAAACCAGACAACAACAAAAAAAGAAAACTACAGGCCAACATTCTTGAAGAACATATATAGAAAAATCCTCAAAAGAATTCTAGCAAGCCAAATTTCAAAGCACATCAAAACATTATTCACGTTGATCAATTGGAATTTATTTTAGGAATGCAATAGTGGTTCTGTATAGGCAAATCAATAAACATGGTACATCACATCAATAGAATAAAGGACAAAAAATATATGATAACCTCAATAGATATAGAACAAACATTTGATAAAATTTAACATCCCTTCATGATAAAAACTCTCCACTAAAAGGTATAGAAGGAACTTACCCTACACAATAAAGGATATATATGAAAAAACCATTTCTAATATTATATTGAATGTGAAAAAAGTGGCAGCTTTTGTTCTAAGAATTAGAACAAAACAAGGATGCCCAGTATTACCACTCTTATTCAACTCAGTGCTAGAAGTTCTAGCCAGAGCAATTAGGCAAGAAGAAGAAATAAAGAGTAACCAAATTGGAAGATAATAAATCAAATTTTCCAACCTTGCAGTTAACATGATTTTGTACTTAGAAAAAACTGAAGACTTCACTTGAAAACCCTTAGGACTGATAAATGAATTTAATAAAGTGGCAGGATTAAAATCAACACACAAAAATTAGTAGCCTATCTATGGCAATAATGAATTAGCTGAAAAAAAGCAGTCCCATTTACAATAGCTACAACAAATTAAGTACCTAGGTATAAATTTACTACAAAAATGAATGATATCTACAATGAAAACTAAAAAAAAAGGACAGAAATTAAAGAGGACACAAAAAATTAAAAAGATATCCTATATTCATGTATTGGAATAATTAATGTTCTGAAAATGACCATACTACCAAAAGTGATATATAGATTCAATGCAATTCCTATCATGATATCAATGAAATTCTTTACAGAAATAGAAATACATCTCAAAATTTATATGGAACCACAAATGACCCCAAATAGCTAAAGCAGTCCTGAGTAACAAAACAAGGCTGGAGGCATCATGCTACCTGACTTCAAAATACACCACAAAACTATATTAATGGAAACATAATTGTACTGGTATAAAAGCAGACAAACAGACCTATGGAATAGAATGAAAACTCAGAAATAAATCCAAATATTTACAGCCAACTGATTTTGGATAAAGGCACCAAGAACATACACTGGGGAAAGGACAGCCTATTCAATAAATGGTTCTGAGAAAACTGAGTATCCATATGCAAAGGAATAAAACTAGACCTCTATATCTTATTATACCACAAAAGTAACTAAAACTTGAATAAAGACATAAATGTAAGATACCAAACCATAAAACTACTGCAAGGAAACAGGAGAAATGATTTAAGACATTGATCTGGGGAAAAAACTGCCAGAAAGACTTCACAAGCATAGGCATCAGAAGCGCAATAGACAAATGGTATTTTTATGAACCTTAAAAGTTTCTGTACAGCAAAAGAAATAATGAGCAGTGAAAGAAAAATCTGTGGAATAAGAGGTAATATTTGCAAACTATTCATCTCATAAGGGACTAAAATGCAGAATATACAAAAAACACAAACAACTCAACAGCAAAAAAACAAATAATCAGATTAAAAATACCCAAAGGATCTGAACAAACATTTCTCAAAAGAAGACATACAAGTGGCCAACTAGTACATGAAAAAATGCTCAACATCAGGAATCACTAGAGAAATGCTAATCAAAACCACAATGAGATATGTCTCTCTACTCAGAATGGCTTCTATCAAAAAGATGAAATATAACAACTATTGTCAAGGATATAGAAAAAAGAAAACTCATATATTGTGGGTAGAAATGTAAATTAGTACCACCATTATGGAAAATAGTATGAAGTTTCTTTAAAAACTGAAAATAGAACAATCATATAACCCAATAATTCACTACTATTTATCCAAAGGAAATAAAATTAATATATTGAAGAAATATCTATATTCCCATGTTTACTGCAGTACTATCCACAATCAGCAAGATATGTAATCAACCTAAGTGTCTATCAACAGATGAACAGATAAAGAAAATGTGATACACACCCATATACACACTAGAATACTATTCAGCCATAAAAAAGAATAAAATCCTATAATTCAAGGCAAAATGGATGAGCTTGGAGGATATTTTGTTAAGTGAAATAAGTCAGGCATGGAAACATAGTGCTGCAGAATGAGAATGAGAATGTAGAATGAGAATATATCTCATTCTTATAAAAATTAAAATGTTGAATGCATAAAAGCAGAGATTAGAACTGTGGTTCTTAGAAGCTGGAAAGGTTAGAAGGGAGAGGAGGATAGGGAGAGGTTGATTAATGGATATAAAATTATAGTTAGATAGGAGGAAAAGGTTCTATTATACCATAGCCCTGTAGGGTGACTGTGGTTAATAACTTATTGTATATTTTCAAATAGCAAGACGAGAGGATTTTGAGTGTTCCCTATATTTAAAAAAATGATAAATATTTTAGGTGATATGTTAATTGCCCTGATTTGATCATTACACATTATATACATATATTGAAATATCACTCTGTACATCAGATATGTCTAATAATTATATCAATTAAAATAACAATAAGAAAAATACCCTAGATAGCAATATTTTTGTATCAGATATATATGTATGTTTGTATGGGTATGTAAAGAAAAAAATATACAAATAAAAGGATATGGAATAAAATTTGCAAGTATACTGAAGAATAAAACACTGATAATTTTAAATACAAATGTATTAAATTTTGTCTGCATTATTTAGTCATGATTTAAAAAATACGTGATAGATCTTGGTTAACTTTGTATGTATATACTTGCACACGACACACTTATAATTTAATATTATACTGTTTTCTGGGTACATTTTAAATATAGTAGACTATATATTCTAAATATATATTTCAGCCATATTTATTCTGGGTACATTTGAAATAGACTAGGAAATCATTTTCCAAATCACTAAAGGTATTTTAATTTTAGTTTTCCATTTTAACTTTGAGAATTCCTTCTCTTTAATTTTATGCTTCAAAATCAGTAGGAATTGCAAATTTATTTGCCTAGCTCAGACCTCTCTTCTGATCTCTAAAAGCATTTATCATGTTCATTTGGTTCTTCTGGTTGTTTTATGGGAAGCCTACTAAAGCATTTGCAAATCAGAGAAAAATGGCTTCCACTAAGTTCTCAAGTATAAAATGTATATATTTGAAAAAACAATCCTGCTATTTCCATCTCACAGACACTTCTCTATACCACTACTTCTCTCCATATTTGCTAGCACCACCTCATCCAAAACTTCTCTAATTCATTCTTCAATCAGAGCCAGAGTAATATTTTTTAAGCAGAAAATTGTCATGTATACTATATTCATTAAAATTTCTCAATATATTTCTTCTGCTCTTAGGTTGAAGTAGTGCTACTACTACTAATAGTGACGTTTAACGTGGCTTACAGGGATTAGAATAATTGCACTCTGCTCCCTCTGCCCTCTCTTTGCTAGCCACATTTGCCACAGCGTTTTCAGACTGATCAGACTCTGATGTGTCAAGATTTTCACATATTCAATGTGTGAAATGTTGAATGTTCTTTCCCAGTGTCACCACCTGTCTATTCTCTACTACTTTTGGTCTGACATTCAATATCACTGTAGACTTTCCTTCCCCTCAAAGGTCAGTCTCACTGTAATATAGTCCCATAACACCTAGTACTTTTTTGCATAGCTCTTTATACTTAAATTTCCTTTCCCATCAATCTTTTTCTTCAAGACTGGAAGTTCATGGATCCTGGGGCATGCCCCCTGTTCATCACTGATTTTCACAGATTCTGTTATTGTTCCTTGGATATAATTTTAAATAAGCATTTGCTGAATGAATCGATGATTGAGGGAGGAAAAATATATGTGAAAGAGGACAATAAAAGATTGATTTAACCTACTTCAACATTGTGACTGGATCAAGGCTCTGATTTGTGATTTTCACAAGGTTAATAGTTTATCTTGTCTCTGTGTTAATGAGACCTTAAATATTTGGGAAGAATAGGCCATCTTCAGATTCCCTCACAGGATAACAGATTTCTTGGCAAGATAAACATGTAAGACAGATTTAGAACTCACACAAAAAAACCCAATCCCCTTTCATTAGTATTCTGCATACCATAACAACTCTAAAAATCTTTAAAATGATAGAGCTCAAGAAGCATGTGACTGATCTTCTCCATCTCTGTTTTATACATTTTGCATCCCTTATCCACTGTTCTGATTTATTAGCATTCTATTTTCACACAAACACACACACACACATGCACACACACCACACCCTTTTTAATTTTTTTTTTTTTATTTCAGCATATTACAGGGCTACGAATGTTTAGGGCTGCACATACTGCCTTTGCCCCACCGAGTCAGAGCTTCAAGTGTGTCCATCCCCAGACAGCGTGCAAAGCACCCATTAGCTATAAATATACCCACCCCTCCTCCCCGCCATCTGCCCGACACCCGATGAATGTTACTAATATATGTGCACTTAGGTATTGATCATTTAATACCAATTTGCTGGTGAATACATGTGGTGCTTATTTTTCCATTCTTGGGATACTTCACTTACTAGAATGAGCTCCAGCTCCATCCAGTATAATATGTGTATGAATCAGTCCATTATAATCTATTTTTAGACATTCTATTTAAGCAGATTTTCGAACTGGGATACTTGATGTATTTCAGGCCATCTCAGAGAAAGTTTTATTTAAGTATGCATCTCTTGACCAGTCAGTCCTGGCCAAAATGTCAGTTATGTAAGATGTTACTCATTTTCATCTCTTTTTCCTTCCCAATGGCATTTTTGTTACAATTACCATCTTATTTTTTTTAGACTGGAAGGGGAGAAGGAAATGGGTATATACACACATAATGAGAGCAGTGCACCGTCTGGGGGATGGGCACGCTTGAAGCTCTGACTCGGGTGGGTGGGGCAAGGGCAACATATGTGACCTAAACATTTGTATCAGCTTACTTTGTAAGTAATATTCTAATATCCATTTGTAGTAGATCATTTGTATCTTTAAAAAGTCCTTTGACCACATGCCCCACTTGAGGTATAACATTCTATAATACCCTAATGGTCTGTGTGCACTGTCTCTGATTCCTCTCTTCCAATTGTTTATTAAGTCAATTACAATTTGTGTTTTCTCCATAAATTCTACTTGCCATGCCTCTTACTAAGATCAACAGCTATCTACTGGGTGAAAATCCAGTAGTCAATTTTCAGTCTTCATCTTGCTGAATCACTGTGCTGCGTTCGACGCAGTTGGTTCCTCTTTCTTGGCACATTCCCTTTATTTGACTTCTAGGTCCTCTCGCCGACCATACTGGCCAGTCTTTCTCAGTATGCTTGCTGATTTTTCCTTGTCTTTTACTTTAAAGACTGAAGTGCCCTGGGTCTGGCACATGGACCTCTTCTTTCAATCTTTACTCACTGTGTTTTTAATCCCCTTAAAATAATCTCTTTAAAAACAATTTATGTTTGTGGCTCTTAAGTTCATATATCCATGCTTTAAATATCAGCTATAACTAACTACTGAGTTAAGTTCTACATGAGAATATATAATAAATGTCTCACACTTTGTGTGTCAAAAATACAATTTTCATTTAATAGAGATATGCAAATTTTTCAACCGGGCTCTAGGCTTCAGTCTTTCCCAACAGAGTAACCGGAGTTGCTGTTTGCCTGGGTACTCAGACAAAAAAGCAAGCCCCAGATATGCCTATATCTAATTATCCATTCCTCATCTACTGTCCATCTTCGTATGTGTGTGGGTGTGTGTGTACAGTCATATTTTGCTAAATTGTAGGGATGTGTTCTGAGTAATATGTCCTCCTCCGGTGATTTTGTTGTTGTGTGATCATAGAACATACTTCCACAAGCACAGAAGGTAATAGCCTACTCTATGCCTAGGCTATATGGTGCAATCTATTGCTCCTAAGCTACAAACTTGCACAGCATGTCACTGTGCTGAACACTATAGGCAACTGTAACACTGTACGACTGTAACATTTTTATCATGTAAAAATGGTAAATATTTGTATGTGTGTGTATATATATGCATAGAGAGAGAGACAGAGAGGATTTCTTCTATGCCACATACCCAATTCATCAGCCTATCTCTGAATATATTTCACAAATACTCCTAGCGTTTACATTCCCATCTTTACTGTTACTACAGTAAAATGCATGGTGTAATGATTAAAAATGTAGACTTTGAATACCTTTATTCAAATCCCATATCTAACAGGTACTATTCTGGTGCATTTGGGGACATGACTCAACCACTTGGGGTTAAAATCTGAAACATGAGGAAAACAATAACTTTGCAAAGTCCACTACTTCTTATTGAGATAAACTCCCAGTGGTCTCCTTGTTTCCACACTTGCCCTCCTCATTTGCCATGTCTATTCTCCAATCCACAAGACAGAATATTGTTTTCATACCGTGTGACTGCATCAAAACATTACATGTGCCCTATAAAGATACAAAACTATTATGTACTCATAATAATTAAAAATTTAAAAAAGAAAAAGAAAGCATAGAAAGTTCCTTAATACATAAATCTTGTATTATTTTTATCAAACTCACCTATCACTGAAATCACATGTAGAATAAAATCCAAGGTGCTGTAGTTTATCAGACTTTACATGGTCTGATCTCTGTCTCGCAGAACATTGCTCTGCCCGGCGCCCTTCCTCCCTCCACCAAAGCCACACTTCCAGCTCGCCTTGACCACACCACACATCATCCTGCCTCCAGGATCTAAGTACTTGCTACTCCTCATTCAAGACAGTCTTTAAATTCCATACCCTCAATGAGGCTCCCCTGACTTCCCGGGATCTCAATCTGCTTTAGTTGGATTCAACAGGACTTTTCACTAATTGATGTATATGTTTTTTTGTTTATTTATGTATTTATTTATAGACTGCCATACATACTAAGAGCTAAAACTTTTTTTCTTTTATGTATTGCTAGTGCAATAAAACAAGTGTGTAATAAGTGTTTATTAAACAAACTATACTGCTATATAGCTAAAGGACCCTCAGAGAGATAGCAGGTATGCCTACCACTAAGAGCTTTCTCAGAAAAGAGTGATGAGCAATAGAACTAATTGCAGGACACGGCTGCTAGTCAGAGTCAAGGAGCTTTGTACAAAACTTTTCTGTCTGAACACTTTAATTATAAATCATGTAATTTTGTGAAATATGTATCTATACATATGTCTGAAAGACAGAGGGAGGGATGCACAGACAATCTCCTGTCATTTTCATCTTTTTCTGTGTGAGCTTTCTCCCAACTAAGGTATCAGGGTGTATGAATAGTTATCATTTAATTTAAGATTAATCTAAACAGAAGAAGAAATGCCAACTGAGTGGTGAATTTAGAATTCAACAACTAAGCTCAAAAGCCATCAAAATATGTTGTATTAGGTATATATAACTTTAGGATTTTTTGGTAATATCTGAATTTAAATGGAGGCATAGGAAAATTGAATAGGACACATTCTGTATTTAAGGAATTGAGTTTTGTTCCCATGGAAACATTTTGACAATGAGTTTTACAAAAGAAAATGACTAAGCATTTCAGACTCTAATGCTGATCTGTTTAATTCTTTATAAAATGTGCAAGAGGAGTCTTGAACAATTTAAATGATTGAAATTTCAACTGTTTAGTTGAACTGCCTAACTGCATCTCTGCTTGAAATGTAAAGAAAAAAGCACTTTCTGATTTATTACAGTTTCATTTTTAAGCAGTTTGAAAGAATATTAATGATGGAATGACTATCAATATGAGAAGGATTTAAATGTTATTCCATTTCTAAGTATTTGTACTTATAAACAATATATTTTATGATTTTATCATTACTTTAAATAATTTTTATTATTTATTTGCCCAATTTGAAAAAAGAGAATATGTAAACTTAATAATAGGTTTGACATCATTTAAAGTCATTTCAGCCCTAAAAATGTTATTAAAATTATCTTTTCAATTTCTGTATTTCCTTTGAAATGAAATTTTCTATTGTACATAAAAGAGAAAGCATAATTGGTGAATATGCACATTTGCTGTATCACTTCTTATGTCTTTACTGAAATGTTAGACTCTATAATTTCTAGAAATACTCATTAATTATTCTAACTGAAGATATAATTTAAAAAACGTCCAAATAGAGGTTTATGCTAGAGAACCTTGCCCCTGGGGAATCTTGGATGACTGTTCTGGGGCCTTTACAGCAGGTGCCATTGGTGATGGTGTCTTTCAACAATAAAAATTTTACAATTTTCCAGTGGAAATAAATCGCAGATTACAAAGGACTTTGACAGCTACTCTTACCAGGGCTCCATAGTTGGGAGGTATCTTTGCAGTTTGAGGACGTCTATTTTCCTTTATTGATTCTAGTATAGTTCAAATCAGAGAAAAAAAATCTCAAAATCTTTAGTAGTGCCTTAAAAGGAGCCAGACTGACAGCAATAAATGGACCAGGGGCCATGGTGGGGACAACCTGGATGGGTGGCATTCTCCCAGCTTTAATTGAAAAAGCTAGTGTCCTTTGGCAGCATCTGCATGGTTTCTCAATGGTCCTCAGTTTGCTGAAGGCCCTGCCAGTTGTGTTCAACCTGGTTACTACCCTCACCTTTTGGAGACTCTCAACAAGTTTTGGTGGGTCTTTTTTTCCCAGAATTTCTTTAACAGAATGAGCTGTAGTACAAGAAAGATTTCAGAAGATCAAGTTATAGTCTGTTTTTAAAACCATAGGTGTGACAACAATAGCGAAATAGACTGTGAAGAGACCTTTAACCTTATTTTTTCTGTTGAATAGAACATGGGGGTATGTTAAAAGATAATATTATACATTTACTTGTTTATACACAGATTGCATTTGTGTTCATAATAAATGTCTAATATCATTAAAATAAAATATAAGTGCTTAGAAGATGAAGGACCAAAGGCCAAATAGCAGTGACATGTGGCCATCATTTCCCTGAGGACTTCTCTGCCTGGGTTTGTGTGTTCTGTTACTTCAAACAAACAAACAAAAGTTCCTGGAACTTATCCAAAGAATTACTTGGCTCTAGAAGATAAAAGTAAACTGTCTTTGCATTTCTAATGCTAAATGAGGATGTTATTACACACATATTTTCATATTTTTTTTTCTTTTCTGCCTAGCCTAATGATTATATAGGTGAGAAATAAAACTCTGTCCATAATTACTTCCTAAAGAAATTTTAAAGTTTAAGGAAAAATTTTCCCTGTAGATTTTTTTCTCTTCTTTCACCTTTCTCTTTACATCTACAGATATAAATGCTCACACAAATCACACCGACACACGCATAAACATACAAACACATTCACATGCACGCACACCCTCAAAATCATCATTCCATTTCATAAGTAATATTGTTAAATATAAAAATTAGATTTATGCTCTTTTGGGTAGAAGCCTAACAATGCTATTGCTGTGTTGAATGGTAATTCTATTTTTAGCTGTTTGAGGTATCTCCAAATTCTTTTCCACAGAGGTTGCACTAATTTGCATCCCACCAGCAGTGTAGGAGTGTTCCTGTCTCTCCGCATCCTCGCCAGCATTTGTTGTTTGGGGATTTCTTGATACGGGACAATCTCACTGGGGTTAGGTGATTTTGAGTTGCATTTCTCTAATGATTAGAGATGTTGAGCATTTCTTTATATGTTTGCAGGCCATTATTCTGTCTTCTTTGGAGAAGTTTCTGTTCATTTCTGTTGCCCATTTCTTGATGGGGTTGTTTGATTTTTTCTTGTTTATTCTTTTAAGTTCTAGATAGATTCTTGTTATTAGACCTTTATCAGAAGTGTAGAAGGCAAATATTTTCTCTCATTCTGTGGGTTGTCTATTGGCTCTAATGATAGTTTCCTTGGCTGTGGAGAAACTTTTTAATTTGATCAGCTCCCATTTGTTTATTTTTAATGCTACAGTGATTGCCTTGGAGGTCTTCCTCAAGAATTATTTGCCTAGGCCAATGTCTGATAGGGTTTTTCCAACATCTTCTTCTAGGATTCTTAAGGTTTCATGCCTTAGGTTTAAGTCTGTTATCCATCTTGAGTGGGTTTTTGTGAGAGGTGAGAGGTAGGGATCCTGATTAATTCTTGTGCATGTAACTAACCAGTTTTCCCAGCATCATTTATTGAAGAGAGATTCTTTTCCCCAATGTATATTTTTGTCTGCTTTATCAAAGATTAGGTTACCGTATGCAGATGATTTCATCTCTGGAATCTCAGTCCTATTCCAAATATTGATGCTTCTATTCTTGTGCCAGTCACAGGCTGATTTAACTATTATTGCTTTATAGTACAGCTTGAAGTCAGGAAGACTGATGCCTCCCAGTTTGTTCTTTTCACTTACAATTGCTTTGGTTATACAAGGTTTTCTCTGGTTCCATACAAAGTGAAGAATTATTTTTTCTAGATCTGTAAAGAATGCTGATGGTACTTTGATGGGGATTGCATTAATTCTGTAGATCATTTTAGGTAATATTGACATTTTAATGATATTGATTCTACCAATCCATGAATAAGGTAGATTTTTCCATCTGTTTACATCTTCTACAATTTCATTTTTTAAGCATTTCATAGTTCTCCTTGTATTAGTCTTTCATATCTTTCGTTAAATATACTCCTAGATATTTAATCTTCTTTGGGGCTTGCGTTTTTGATTTGAGTTTCGGCTTGATGGTTCTTGGCATATATGAATGCTTCTGATTTGTGTATATTGATTCTGTAACCTGAAAATTTACTGAATTCATTTATCAAAACTAGGAGTCTTTTGGATGAATCCATGGAGTTTTCTAGGTATAATATCATATCATCGACGAAGAGCAAGAGTTTGCTCTCATCTGCCCCCACTTGGATGCCCTCAATAACCCTCTCTTCCCTGATTCCTATAGATAGGACTTAGAGCACTATGTTGAATAGAAGAGGAGATAGTGGTCACCCTTGTCTAGTTCCAGTTTGAAGAGGGAATGGTTTCATTTTTTCCCCATTGAGAATGATATTGGCAGTGGGTTTGTCATAAATGGATTTTATAAATTCAAGGTATGAGCTGCCTATGCCTATTTTGTTAAGAGTTTTTATCATAAAGGTGTGTTGGACTTTGTCAAATGCTTTTTCTGCATCTATTGACAGAATCATTTTATAAAGACATCTGCACCTGAATGTTTATGGCACCACAATTCACTATTGCAAAAACATGGAAATAACCCACGTGCCCTTCAATTTATGAGTGGATTATTAAAATTTGGTATATGTTCACAATGGACTATTACTCAATTCTAAGAAATGACAGTGAGCTAGCACCACTTATACTATCCTGGATTAAGCTTAAGCCCATTATCCAAAGTGAGGTGACACAAGATCAGAAAAATGGGCTCCACATGTACTCGCCATCAAATTGGTACTGACTGATTAAAACTATGGTGCTCAAAGGGTGGTGGTGCTCACCAGGGATTCGGGGGATGGGGTAGACCCACATCTTAGGGATGTGGTGAGCATTGTAGAGGGGAAGGGCATACCCCTAACCCTTCCTAGGGAGAGGCAAAATATAAAATGTAACAAAAATGTCAAAAAAATAATTGAAAAAAACATTTATCAGGTGTCGGCAGGTGGGAGGAGGGAAGGGATGGTTGTATACTTACATAATGAGTGAGATGCCCACCACCTGAAGGATGACTGGGGGGAGGGGATGCAAGGGCAATGTATGTAACCTTAACAACATTTGTACCCCCATAATATGATGAATTAGAAAAAATCAGGAAGTCCAGGAAAGCAAGGGAAGTTAAAAAAAATTAAGTTTACATATTTGTTTCTCTTCTTCCCTGTTTTCAGTCTTACCACTAAAGAAACAACTCTCAATTACACTGGTCTGTAATTTATACCTTTCCTGTCTTTTCTCTTTTATATATTTCAAATGTTTGTAAGAAAAAAAATCACAGATTCATTGATTGTATTATAGGTTTGAAGAATACGAATTTTTTCTAAAAAAGTCCAAGACAAAGCAAGATGCCTACCAGATGATGATTTGTGGTTGAGCCAGACAAGCCTGCAAACGTGCAGAGGACGGGGGTCACTCTCTCAAACTGTCCCATCGCGTGTGTCGTTTTATAAAGACTAACTTGGCCCTAATCTAACAAACCAAAATTGTTACAGATGGAACTTAAATGCAACTATAAATATGTCTCTTTTCCCATGTACAGGAGAACAAATGTCCTAATGAGGAATATAAGATATGATTTGATGTTATTTCTTTTTGATGAAATCTCAAAAACAGATCTAATTTTGAAGATATTCACTTCAATGGATTGTGCTAGAAATGAGACGCTGTGAAGTCTGTGGGCAAATGACCTTTTATAACTCTCCGAAAATGAATTTGAGCATAAAGTTGCCTAAAGCTCAGGGTGACATGAAGGATTTAGGTTTTTATTTTAATTGCAAAATCACATCCTTAATGGATTATGCACAGTTAAAGGGTTATAATAAAAATTAGGTGATCTTTTTAAGCTCAAGAAGTCCATTTCAAGTAAGCAAGGACAAATTAGGGACTGGAACATAATAGATTATTTTCTAATTATTGCTGATTTTGTCTTAGAATTAGTGTTAAACTTTACTAATACTTAAAAAGGAGAATATAGTACTTTCGTAGTAATGTGATCAGCCATTCCAAAAATATTAAATATTCCATTTTCTTATAGTAGGTATTTCACAACACACATTTATAACTCTAGTTTTTATAATATCAGACTCTTAATTGTCACTGTGCATCTTAAATCATCACTATTCATTTCTCTTATTCTCTAATTTTATTATATTTTGTTGAATAACTGTGACATATTTTTATTCTGTAACAATGGGGAGGTAAATATTTATTTCAAAAATTTAATATACATTACATGCTAATACTGCGGTCCCCAACCCCTGAGCCAGGAACAATACTGGTCTGTGTTCTGTTAGGAACTGGGCCGCACAGCAGCAGGTGAGGGATGGGCAAGCAAGTGCAGCCTCAACTGTATTTACAGTCCCTCACCGGTGCTCACGCCGCTGCATCTGCTGCGCCTCTTGTCACATCAGCAGTGGCTGGAACCCTGGTATTAACTGCGCATGGGAGGGATCCAGGTTGCAGCTCCTTATGTGAATCTAAAGCCTGATGACCTGAGGGGAGCAGAGTGGGGATGCCAGCGCTGGGAGCGGCTGCAAATGCAGATCATCATTAGCAGAGAGGTCTGACTGCACAACAAATGCAATGTGCTTGAATCATCCTCAAACCATCCTCCTCCCACCAGGTCTGTGGAAAATTGTCTTCCATTAAAATGGTCCCTGGTGCCAAAAAGATTGAGAACTGCTGTGCTAACAGAGGTAAGCCGGAGTCAGAAAGCTTTAAATATACACATTAAATGAAATTTAAAGCCATGGCAAAATACATGATATACATTTAATATTGAGAAATATATATTTCTGTGATACTTTTTAAATTATTTATGGTATGCCTTTAAACTTCTTGGTTTCAGACTTATAACTTCAGAATATATGAAATGTGCTTTAATTCATTCCAAAATCATGAAAGAATAGAAAAAGGTAACACATAAATTGCATATTTGAAATTAATTCACAAAAAACCAAGAATATATTTGTTTCTTCTAATATATATCTCTCTTTGTCTAATTTGGGTATGTGTCTATTAAAACAACAATTACAACATACTTTCCTTTTATCTTTAACTAAAAGCAACCTCAAATATTTCTAAATATGAAGTACAGTTATTCATAAATTATATAGCTTCCATGCTATAAAGTTATATATGTAAATATTATAAAGTGAATAGAAATAGACTACATTGAAATTTAAGTCAGACTAAGTTACACAAAAGCTTATTATTGAGGAGGATTAGACAATATTACTCCAAAATATGCCGCTTTGGCATAAGTATTATTTTGAGATGAAAGCAATTGAGAAGATGCAAACATAAGAAAAGCTCTCTCCTCCTCTTCCGTTTGCCTAAAAGCTAGGCATAAATTTACAAAGGTGTCCATCTTCCCCTTTCTGCTAGAACAAAGGTTGGTCACCAGAGATGAATTTAAACCCTTATCAGCCTAGACTGTGCCAGAGGAATCTGCATAACACACGTTACAATCTATCCTTTATCTACCATTATTCTCCCATTTAATAACATTCCCACAATTTGACACCCCTAGAGACACAAGGTCTATTTCCTTTGTCTTGTCCTTCTCTAAAATTATGTTCTTCTTTGTTGAAAATGCTATGTAAGCCAGAGTTCTAAGCCACTTCTTTGACAATTACTTATTGCCTAGGCATTGCCCATGTATATATGAAATATATATATTAATAAGCTTCTGTTGGTTTTGCTTTTCTTAATCCATCTTTTGTTACAGGGGTCCCAGCTAAGAACTCAGAATGGCAGGGGTGAATTTATTTTTCCTTCCCTGCACTATCCATTTCAAAAATAATGAGGTAGACTGGGACATTTTAGCACAATAATAACAGTTAATATGATTTGGAATTCTATCCCACTGCTTCCTAACTGCAGGCCTGAGCAAACGACTGCTACAGAACTCTCAATTTTAGTTTTCTCATCTGTTAAAGGTGTGATTTATAGTACTTTCTTCATAAGAATGTTTTTAAGAAAAAATCAGATACAACACATAAAATCTAAGCACCTTTTCCTAACATATGGTTAGTTTTGAATTAATGTTAACAAATATGTTATTCTTTTTAAAAAGTTTTAATCTTCTCTGTGTCTTCTTGTTCTCCTCTAATTCTCAGCACTTAGTATAGAGCCTGGCAAATATTAGATATTCAATAATTATTTATGACACATGAAAAGTACCTTGCATTACATAAATCATATTTTTTGCATATGTATCTGCATACATAAATTATATATGTTTCTGAAAAGGGGAATTTCTAAGCATAGACAGTACTCAATGGGAAGAAAGAAATGTAACCTAATTTCTCATTTCGAAGGTCTCCAAGTAAAATGAATAGTATTTTATATTAAAGTAGGGAAAAGTTTACCAGACTTTGTAGATTATGTTGTGATGTGATTATTTGGGTCATATAGATATCATTTTGGAGCATTTTTAAAAATTCATTTGTTTATTTTTTAAAATGCTGTATAATATATGTATATATCATGTGCAAATGATGTTTTGAAGTATATGTATGTTGTGGAATAGTTAAATCTAGCTGGTTAAAAATAACGTCACTTCACATAGTTATCATTTTTGTGGTGAGAACACTTCACATCCTCTCTCTTAGCATTTTTCAAGAATACAATGCATGATCATTGACTATAATAACTATGCCGTACAATAGATATTTTGAATTTAGTCCTGCTATCTAACTGATATGTATATGTATTCTTTAACCAGTTTCTCTCCAACCCCCACTTCCCTAACAGCCCAGCCTGTGGTAACCACCATTTACTCCTGCTTACATGAGAAGAACTTTCTTATATTCCACATACAAGGAAATCATGCAGTATTTGTCTTTTGTCTTTCTGGAGTATGCTTTTTTTTTTTTTTTTTTTTTTTTTATGTCATGCACCCTCTGTATCCTTTTGTCTTTATTACATCATTCCACGGTCTGTTCAAATAAAATCTATGAGATACCATGTTTCCCCGAAAATAAGACCTACCCATAAAATAAGCCCCAGCAGGATTTCTAAGCGTGTGTGCAATAGAAGCCCTACCCCGAAAATCAGCTCTAGTGCCCGGCGTGGCTGCTCAGCGCATCTGCACAACCCGTGCATTTCATCGTGGAGCCGGAAAGAACACGAGCAGCTCTTCTCATCTGCCCCATCGCGACGGCTACTATCCCAGAGGTGACCCGAAAGGTGCGGGCAGCCCCACCAACAAGGTCGGCTCCCCCTGTCAGGTCCCGGCCATCCTGTGCGTGCTGCAAGCTGAGGCTTTGAGGAAAAAATGACACATCCCCTGTAAATAAGCCCTAGGGTGTCTTCTTGAGGAAAAATAAATATAAGACCCTGTCTTATTTTAGGGGAAACATGGTAGGTTCTATCATTATCCTTATTTTACAGGAAAGTGAAATGAATGAAGTTATTCTTCCAAGGTCACTGAGCCATATGTGCAATTCAGAACAATTAATGTCTGAGGGTTGTATACGTATGAATATGAGGGTTAGTGTGCATGTGTGTGCATGTATACAACAAATTGCAGTTTGTACATTTGTATCAGAATTTAATTTCTTAACCTTATGAATTTGAAAACCTAGATTGTTTTAAGTTTATAATTTAAACCTGCAAATCATATTTTATTTTCCTCGTGATTTAGTTAATGTTCCATTGAATAAGTTTAAATATTATATTCCCTTAAACAATCATTTTCATTTACAAACTTAGCTACTTTAATATAACACTTTATTCTATGTCTCCATAAATAACATTATATTCTTAAACACTTTTAGCACCTTAATATTTACTAAGCAAGTTATTTCTAAGCATTTAGAAGGAAATCATGTAAATATAATGAGTGAAATTACCAAGCATAGTAAATTTAGTTCCCTTACATATTGCAATATTATTTGTAGACCATAACAATTTGATTATTCTATACAACCTAACTTTGCACACTTACTAGTTCCAACTGCTTCTTTCAAATCGGAAGCATGCCAAATGTTCTGGATTCTCTTATGTTTCATATTCTCTCAAAGTCTAACCTTCAATAATAAACACAATAAGTATGCTAAAGATAAAACAGTTTCTAGGCTGGAAACAAATATGTTAATATTGTGGCTTTAAAGGGTTTGAAATATTTCATTATCTTATTTCTATAATGTCTAGGACTATATAATAAAATCACTAACCTACCTCCGTGGGGCAGTTTTACCATTCCACTTGTTCTAAGGTTACTCGATTAGAAAAGTAATTGGCAAGATGCAGATACATATCAGTCATGTGTTAGAGATTGACATTTGGGACCAAGGCACCAGAGACCACTGCACTGATTTACCTGAGCAACTGTGAACCTATGGAGTCATTTCTTACAGCCATGTTTATGCTCTGTCCTCCATATGAACAAAGAATTTCAGACAAACACATGTAATTTGGAATTTACTTTCATAACTTAGTGCCTCATACCTCCCCAAACTAATTTTAAAATTTTAAATTATTTGATTATTTTTGTAACTGTTTCAAATGTTATCATCTAGTTTAGATAGATGAAATTCTGCATAGCACTTTAACTCACATACACATACCCATGCAAGCATGAGCATACATGACATACAATTAAGATATTTGTTGTATGATTAGAGTTAACCAACTTCTTCAGTAACTTAACTAGATCTTAATAGTCATAATTGTTATTTTATTTGACAATAGTATTTATTATGTATTGTATCATTGGTCTCATTGGCAATACATTTGTATTTATAAAACTGTCAATACATATATGCAATACACCCTGGGGCAATATATCAGAATAAAATTCACAGGAGAAAGGAGGTGCCTTTATTTTGTAAAGTGGGAGATATTAGGAAAGGGGATGTGGGAAAGAAGAGCCTATAAACATATATAGGTCAATTCTCAGGCAAATTGACTTACTATTAAATTAAGGCAGGACTTAATTTACTATGTACAATGTACAATGTACATGAACAGAGGACCAAATAGCAGGATTAGTAAATTAAAAGGGAATGTCAACTGCTTGTTGAAAGAATTATGTTGAAATGATTCAGATAAACACCATATACTTCTGCATAAAATATATTAATTTGGTAATAAATGATCTTTATTTCATAGTCAGCATGTTCTTATATTTTTCAGTTGGTCATCTACCATACCTTCACATAAGTTCAGAGACTGCATTGCATCTGTTGCCTCCATACAGCTTTTCCAAGTCCAAAGTTGGAATGTTTTCTTCTCATGGCTTTTCTGCTAATCCTCTCTTAATGACTAGCACTCTGCTTTGATTGTGACTATTTAGCAAGCTTCTGCTTTTATACCATCAGCTACTTGAGGAAGGAGTTTGTGATTGGCTACCACATTATCTGTAAGAGGAACTATAACACTGAAATATAATAATCAAAATTACTTATTAAGTGAGAAAATTAAATTTAAATTATTCCATAAATGCATTTAATTACATATTAATTTCATTTAAACATCATCAAATGTCTTGTACAGGAACCACCAATAATATTAGAAATAAGTACAGGTTGGTGCAAAAGTAATTGCAGTTTTGGACCATGAATTTTAAATCACTATAACTAGGCTAAAACATATCTTTATTAATCAAAATAGGAAACATTATAATCAGCACATTTTTGCCAATGAGAAATGAGGCTTTAGAAGCAGAGTATATTTTCAATTTAAATTTATTGTACAAAAGTTGGCGAAGGTACTTTTCCCTCTTCTCTTTCAATAACTATTGTCAAATAACACGTGGTACCTCAGGAAGAGACTTTAAAAAATAAATCCAAGAAAACATCAAAAGAAAAAATGATTCAGCAATGTTTAAAGCTGAGTAATGTTTTTAAACTTTCTCACAACTTATTAGAATGAGTGAGTAGCTGGAAAAAAAGCTGTTAAAAAATTTAAAAAGCTAAGTTTATACATGATGCTGAATCTTTTAAATGTCACTAGTGTTTTCCAGGACAGTCAGATTTTTCTGGATATACTGAATTTAAAAATGTGATTTCTTTCATTCAAATTGTTCAAAATGTAATAAAATAGGTAATATGTAATTTATAGAAATAATTTCATGAAATATTTGTCTCAATTATGGTCATTTCTCATTTTATTTTTTCTCATATTTGTTGTATTTTCTACTTATAATAGTAACTATTAGCTTTTTTGATTTTAGCAGTTTATAATTTTATCATTCCTTAATATAAAGGAAATGATAATCAAAGCTAATAAAATAGATAGATGTATTTCTTATTTTATTCATATTCTTACTTAATTATGACCTAGATCTCAACATTAGACTCCTACATACACTATACTATAAACCTTGGAAGTAATACCTTCTATTCTGTCATACATCTTACTTCATAAATAATTCATAATTTTGACTACATATTAGATTACTATAATTTAGATGAGTAATGATTACCTAATTTTATTTTATAATTTATTACAAACATGAACAAACTAATTGTACTACCTATAATTGATGTTGGCCATGACTTTATTGATTTAGTAACATATCTTAAAAATTATATTTTATAATTTATGTCTGTGTTGTTTTAACACTATTTCTTAAATGAACATTAACATGTTATTCAAATTGAAAGTTAAAATAAACATTTTCTAGACAAATAAATCTGATTTGACTGATTAGTTTGAATTTAAAGATTGCTTTTGCTAAATTGTTAAATCATGAAAACTTTTATTTTATAAAATAAAAATAGAAAATTCAATTTGAAGATTTTGACAGAAAACATATGTGAGGGATTAGAAAGATATTTTATTTAAAAATTGTAATAGCACATGTGTATTGATATAATTTTCCCCAAAATTGTTTGTAAATCTGATAAAATAAAGGTTCTCCACAAAAAGATGTAGTAAATATCATTATAAGTCATATGATATAACTTACTAAAGCTTTTAATAAAATTTCAAGAAATTTAAAAAGTACATGCATCTAATGACAGAAATGAATTGTATTACATTTCATATAATGTCTGTTCTTTTGATTTCAGCAAAATTGAAAAGATGCTTAATGTAGTTATTAGCTGATAGATCATTGATTACATTTTCTGATCATAGATTATTTAAATTTTAGCTTATAACTAGACATGAATTTAAATAATTACCTGTTATAAACATATTAAAATTTTTGCTATTTTTATTTACTATTTTATTTCACCAAAGTTTCTTAAAGTTTAGTTGTACCTATAAAACACTAGATCTCACAAAAGTACTAATCTCCAGGGATGTAAGAACTATTTGAAAGCAAATGAAATATGATAGTTTCATTCATCTCAATACAAAATATATTTCCAATATAATTTTTCTTTTTAAATTTTAAGTTGCTGATCAGTATAGTAAACCATTCATGTTGGCTTTATTAATTATATATTAAAACTAGGTGTACTGAAAAAGTTAAATTATAGGAGTTTTTGGTTCAACAATATTTTGTTGGTAAGAAGTATGACACAGTGATCAATGAAAGACTTGTAAGCTAGAAATTGAAAACATTAGGATAAAAATTAAATAAATAGAAGTATAGTTTAACAGTAATAAAGAAACCATGTAAAATTTCTGTCTGCCAAAGAAGATGTATTCTTGTATACTTTATGTCATACAATTATCAAATTGCTACGTTATTTTAATTTCACTGAAAGGGTGATATAATGGTTATATTTTAAAATATCTGTGTCTTATAGTACACTGGAAATTACTTCTTTGTATGAATAAAATGCAAGGCGGTACTTAGGTTTTAAAATTAATTTTAAGAGATTCAGGGACAAAAATGTTTGAAAGCCTGTGCTCTAGCAACTACCACCTCAGCCTCTTCATTTAAAAAATCCACAGACGCAACACATCAGACTCACATCTCTGGCAGAAGAAACTAAATGTCACCACTAAACCAGTGAGAATAGACTGAAAAGAGGAGGGTCATACGTGTAGGTCTTCAAAGATCACAAAAACTAATGTCACATGTGGTGTTCCAAAAATAATCTTGATTCATTTGACATAAAAATTCTTTTGTAAATCTTCCAAATCATCACTAAAGAAACAGCAACTAAATAAAACAATGAATTTTTATGTTTAAAACTTCCACCAAAGTAGCACTTTAAGTAGAACATTTTTAAAACAAATATTTATCAACTACCTATTAGATGTCCAAATACCGGGTAGGCAACAGAAATACAAATATAAAAAATAAAATATGTCTTAAAAAGTAAGTAACTATGGGGGAAAAATATTTGCATGGGAAGGCAAGGAATTCAGGACAGATTGTAAGTCATATAAAAAGAAGCACAGGTAGCTGCAGCTGACCTGATATAAACATGGGTTTGAATTTAAAGAATCAACCCCAAATCCAGGAATAATTAACATAATGTAATGTCTTTCTAATTACCAGCAGAAAAACCTAGTAGGAAAGGAAGCTCATTGCCTGTATTATCTTGTGCTGCTACACGATGATGTGTGACATTAACTTGGAAAACCTGAAAATTGCATAATAATTATCACATCAGATAACCAGTAGGGGCAGAGGATATGAATTGATCAGTAAGTACTCCTTAGTGGTTTAACATCCTTGCTCTTTAACATCCTTAAAGAACTCATGACTTGGTGAACTGGGAGGGAGAAAAAGGCTAGAGTTGAGGGGACTTGACCTGAGTCCAAAGAATGAACAGATGAAAAAAGGGCAGAGTGCATTTCCAGGTAAGAAGCAGAGCTGGAGAAGGAGAGTCGGTGGTAACATTGTGGTGTGTGCCATGAAGGAAAAGCAAGTCCTGTTGGCATTGCTGATGTGACTGTCGAGATGTAGAACAGACGCAGCTCTCGAGGCAGAAAGATATCCAGGTCGCAGATACACAAGCTTCGCTGAAACCTCTGAATTTTAAAACGCTGCCAATGTTAAGACACTAATAAAACAGAAAAAGGGCAGAGGTATGGGCATATTTGGATTTCAAGAAAGCCCGATGGATTTATTCCGGCCAGAGGACTTGAGCGGAGGCAGCGCACAGAGGAATAACCGCCGCGGGTGTGGCCCTCACGCAGGCACCGCCGCGACTCCCTCGCCAGCCCCGCGTTTGCCGCCCAGACGCTTGTCCCTTCCGGGATTAGCTCTCACGGCATGGCTGCGATTCACTTCTGCTCAGTTTTCGTCTTTTAATCTTTCCCGCCTTTCCCTTTCCCCACTTGTTACCGATAAAATTCCACACAGTAACCAGTATTTTTTAAATTAAATTAGCCCATGCCATTCCATTGATGAAACCTTTCAAAAACTTCTCAATTAACTTTTTGAATATGTTCTATGCCAATATTTTAACATGCCCTGTAACCCACATCGCTATATAACTTTCATCGTATAAGTTTCTGGGGGTGACAGGGACGCTGTTCACAACCGCAAGCCCTCTCAGCTATGCCCCCACGCCGCCCCCACCGGCGCTGCGGCCTCCAGCGCCAGCTGCCGCCTCAGCCTCGGCCGCTCTTCTCTGCTGAATGTGATTACTTATATTTGTTTGATGCAAATGCTGTTATAATTTCCTTTACTTGACCATCCTTTTAATAAGTTGTCTTTATTTCTCTAGGTAATGCCTACCACATCGTATTTTACATTTTTATATTACTTTTTTTATACTTCCTGACTTTTGATTTTGGATTTACTTTTTTATCATTTGTTTTCTTTCACAAGAATGAGGCTATTTAAAAGGCAGTCATTTTACTCTACTCTTAAGGCCTACAACAATGTGTGGCATATTCAAGGCATGTAAAAATTGTTGAGTATATACCTGAATGATGCAATTCATGCAACATTTTGGAAAAAAATTACACTAGAACAGCCAAGAACCTATGAGATATGAAAATAGCAATTTGGTATTAGGGACCATAAATAACAAGCAAATATGAGAAATATTGCAGCAATAAAAGAAGAGGAATTTAGATTGACTCCCTGTAGACAGCACATTGCTTCCACATCTTTGCAAGTGCCCATCAATATGTGAGTGGATTAATAAGATGTGGTATATGTATACCATGGAGCTCTACTCAGCTATAAGAAACAATGGTGACACAGCACCTCTTGTATTTTCCTGGCTAGAGCTGAAACCCATGCTACTAAGTGAAGTATCCCAAGAATGGAAAAATAAGCATCACGTGCACTCACCAACAAATTGGTTTCAATGATCAACACCTAAGTGGACATATAGGAATAACAGTTATCAGGTGTTGGGCAGGTGGGAGGGGGCAGAGGGGATGGGTATATACATACAGTAATGAGTGCAATGCGCACAGTCTGGGGGATGGACACAACTGAAGCTCTGACTTGACGAGGGAGGGGGAGAACAGGCAATATATGTAACCTTAACATTTGCACCCCTTATATGCTGAAATTAAAAAAAGTAAAAGAAAAAGAAAGCACATTGCTTTTAAAATAGGTCATATTGATATTTGTGGAGGAATAGTTCTTTGTTTATTATTATCTTGTGTATTGTAAGATTTTAGGATATCTGGCTTCAGTCTATTAAAAATCGGTGATATTTCTTTCTGTCTTTGTGACAAATGTGCCTTCACATATCCTTAGAGAAAAAATAATATAGCTTGAAAACCGTTGATTAAAAAAAGAAAATGACCTCCAGAGTTATGGGCTAAATAGTGAGGTGGAACCTAATAACAATCTAACAGAAGAGCCCTACAGAAGTAAAAAATCTCAGATGAGATTATAAATAATTAAGGTTTTACATGTGCCTAAAATGTGCAAAGAGTTTTTGTGTTTTTGTTTGTTTGTCTGTTTTCTTTTGTTTACGTGGGTCCTGGACTGAGCTGGAAATACAGATTTGAATACTGACTGCATTACAATGTGTGTGTGAGCACATTACATTCTCCAGTGGAAATATGGCGAAGGAAAGGACAGTGTGCCATGGATAGAGAAACAAACCCAAGTGTTCTCAATACCCATGACCAGAAGAATGACATTCACAGAAAAGACTGAGAAGAAACAATCAAACTTGGGTAGAAATCTCTGAGATTAAGTTCTGAGACACCAAGTTTCTTTGTCCCAATAAGAAATCATTTCAACAGTCTTCTGAATTAGACAGAAAATAATAAAATTTCTGTTTGGAAGGAAGTCTTTTCTAATCTTGATTCTTTCCTCTATTATTCTAAATATTAAATGATAACTTAGCATCATATGAATGCCTATTAAAACTGAAATAAATAAAATCAGTTTTGAATGAATTTCTAGTTAGATAATTTGATTTCCTAAATGAAAATTCAGTGTGTAATGTTTAAAAATACTAAAAATATAAGCTAATAAAAATTGGATATTAACATCTTCAAACAATTGTCATCTTAGAAGTGTTCACTATAGTGTAATGTATTCATGGAATATTATTCTAAAAATCTATTTGAATACCAATCATTTTATTTCCATACAAGTTTCTTGACATAATTTATCACTATAAAATATTTGTGTCTATATTTATTATGGAAATAGGACTGGTTCACATTAGCATTTTATTTCAATAAAGAAAAAGGATCTTTAACATGGATGAGTATAGTGTATAATTGTTTCAACTTATAACCACATAGCTAGGGACATAGACCCATTATCATTTATATATGGGCTTCCAGTGGCTGGATATTTAGTGGCCAACATTTAATTCTGTAATTTTCAACCCACTAAAGCTTATAGATCAAGTGATGTTCGAGATTTGAACCAAAATTCTGGGATCAGAAAGCAGTTTAGTCTATGTTGTTTTTACTCTCTCATTTCCCTTGAGATATCTTAATGATACATCCATAAATTCATTCATTTGATAAATATTTATTGTTATGCATAATGATTGTCATTATGCAGTCACACTGTCTGCCTTGATTGTAAAGTGATAAGCAAGGCGTACATGCTCCTGCCCTCTAGTGCTTACTGTCTAGGGAATGAGCCAGATCCTATAGGAAAGTAAATAGACAATTTTTAATCTCCAGAGTAGGACTTAAGAATGTATTTCAGATGCATGAGGTTAGTCAGATCATATATTTATAACAAAGTGCAAGACTAGAACTTTTCTAAATCCTAATAGACAATTTTTCTTTAAAGAAAGGACACAGAAATTTGAGGTTACGTTTCAGGTACAGACATTTTGCAAGTTAACTTTCCTAATACATAATTTATCCACCATTGAAACAAAGAGAATAGTAACACCTATACCATATGTTTAGACAAAAATTAAATTAGACATAACCTGTAAGACACAGTGCCTAGAAATTATGCGTCAGTGTATTAATAATATCAATGATATTATTATTAAGTATTATATACTTAGTGAAGTTTCCAGTGCAAATCAGGAGGGAAAGGCTGAATTGCAGAAAAGAGATAAAAAGGAGAAAAAAGGAACAAAATGGCACATGTTTTTGACTCTGACTGGTTATAAATCCTCAGTAGATGGATGGACAAAAGGACAATAAAGAGCTAGAATATGCTAATAAAAGAATTTTAAATGCCAAGTTATTTTGAGTAAAGTACACTATTTGATCCACTGCAAGTCTGTCAAATCTTCACAAATATCTATCAAAATTTTCAATGTTTTGTGCTATATATACACACATATGCACATATATGTATATAAACGAAAACATGAATATATATTTATTTATTTTACATATATATATACACATATATATATATGAGACCTGTAGGTCAGGAGGAAATTGGTTCTACAGACTATAATAAAAATTTTAATTCATCCTCCAGAAATATGCATAAATTCTGATCTTGGACAGGACATTTTCCTTCCACATAGTCTACAATTGGGTGTATTAAATCCAATCCCATATTTCAAGTCCAATTTAAAGTCTCCACTCCCATCTCATTTGCATATGTGGCTACCATTTATAAAATTGGACATATATTTGATGAATATATTTCAATTAGTAAATTTATAATATTGATAAGTTCCTATAACATCATACATTTAATAATACATACATAAAGCAATTTAAAAAGCAATTAAATTGACTAAAGTACCCTAAAGACAGGAATTCAATTTAGACAGATATTCCTGCAATGAAAGCATTCTCCAAAAAAGAGAAAAAAATCCTTTAGGTTCATACACATTTATATTTGTAATTTAAAAAAATTGATTTATTATGATGTTTTATCTTCTTTTTCAATTTTTTTATTTTTAATTATTATTTAATAATTATATTAAATTATAGTTGTTTATTTTCATAGGGCACGATATAGGCATACAATGTGAATTAATCAAATCAGGACAATTGAAGTATCCATCACCTCAGGCATGTAACATTAGAGACAGAGAGCAGAATGGCAGTTACTGGAGGCTGGGCATGGTGACAGGGAGAGGAGGATAAAATGGGGCTGGTTAATGAGTGGAAAAATATACTTAGACAATTAGATAGAATGAACAATGTTTGAGAGAAAAACAAAGTGACTTTTTTTGTTAAAAAAATACACCACCAAAATTATTAGAAAAACAACATTTTTCCTTCAAAAATATTCAATGTCTTTATAAAAATATTAAGATTAAAAATATAGCTTTGCCAATATCTCACTCTTACAGTTAATAATATCTGTGATATGACTACTGTGTCCTGAGCAAACTGCTGCTGATACACACATGTAAGGTGAATGATAAGAAACCATGAAATAATTTTAGAAAAAGAATAATACAGAATCTGGTGTGTCATCAAAATACATAGGTCAATTTTTTTATTGCTAATAAATTACATTAATCAAGTATATAGGAGAAAGATATATGGATCTAAGTTTAAGAACCTTCAGAAATTTAATGTTGATTATAGATTTTTATATAGGAAAGATTGTTTAGGAGGAGTATTTTAGTTATTTGTTTTTTATATTCTTTTCCAGTACTTGAATTTTTTTATTTAAGAAATTCCCAACTATTACATACATGTAAATTATGATTTCTCAGTTTCCAAATGCAATGTCATAGGCAATGAACTGGTCAACCAGTCTATCAGGTAGAAGCTGTTAATTGGATCACTCTTACTTATTTTATATTTATTGTGCAGTGATTTTTTTTTTTTTTGGTCAAAGTTTGGACATTTTGGAATTACATTTTTCTGAAATTGTTGCAGCTGGCATTCAGGTATAAAAAAGTTTTACCAACTCCGCACCAATTGATTTCTAGCAATTAGAATTAAAAAGGAGGTGAGAGTTGTCTTCCTGCTTTTTTAAGGCTTTTTTCCTGCTGATTGGAAGAATTCTCCACCAAATATGTTCCTGCCAGGAGAAAGAAGAGAGGAAAGGAGAAAGAATACAAATTTCTTCTCAGAGGGATTAAAATGTGGCAATCATCACTTTTCTTGTTCAGAACTTACTTTCACCAGTTTTCTAGTTGTTGTTGGCTAGCTAGAAAGTTGTTTCTAGTTGTTCAAAGTTGTTTCTAGCTAGCCATGTGCCTCATAGAACCCAGGAGTGGTGTTATTACGGAAGTGCTCAATAAATATTTCAGGAAAATCAGTAGATGCTAATATACTTATCAGCAACAGACTTTTCCTTGGAAGCCAGTAATATCAGAAACATGGAGATTAGAACACATTTCACCAAAGGCTATCTTAATTGTTAGTGCGAACATTAGTTTCCAGCCTACAATTGACAGCAGTGCTTGGTGCTGCAGTTTATTAGCCCACCAGTTCTAGGTAGTGGTTAGGGCATTGATTCTGGCTGCTTTGTCTCAGGCCTTCATCGTCAGCCTTCTCTGTGAACTACATACAATAGGATCCCTTTAATGAACTCGTTGTCTGCTTAAAGCAGCCAGATCCAGTTCTTCTTGTGACTAAGAATTTTGACTGTCACAATGATTATGCTGAGAGATGGCAAGAGATCCAATAACAGAATACAGACTTTTCTTCCTAAGGAAAATTAAGTACTAGGAATAGAAACCCATTCAAACTAATGTAATTTAACATCTTTTTCTTAATTAATTTTTTTATTACTTCATATTATGGAAGTACAAATATTGTTAGGGTTACATATCTTGCCCCTGCCCCCCCCACCCCGCTATGCCAGAGCTTCTAGCGTGTCCAGCCTCCAGGTGGTGTGCACCACACCCACCGTGTAAGTACACACCCTTCCCCCTCCCCCTTTCACCTGCCCACTTCCCGATTACAGATTTTTTTTCAGACATTTTGGTTACAATGTGTATCTTTATCTCTTCCTAAAAAGGGATAGAGGTAAAATTTAACATCTTTAAAAGATGTATTACAAAGATAATGTGAACAACTTCACTTTTAGTAACCTCAATTGCAGGAGTTTTCGAACTCTCCTATAACTGTTTGCAGGTGCAGTCTACATACACAGCTGTTTGCTGTTCCAAAATAAGTGATTTACATTAACTATATCCCATTTCCAAATTTATCATAGATAAATTAAAGTAATCTAAGCCACAATTTTTATCTAATACTATTCAGGTAACTCTCTCTTGATTCTTCAATCAGTTCTGACACAAATTGTCATGTCTTGGTATCTCACAGTTCATATTTTCAAAAGGCCATTTGCTATGACAAGAAACACAAAAAATTAAGTGCCTAAAAAATAAAGCTCTATTTACCACTTGCACAAATTCTGATGTGAATTTTCTTTGCCACATGTCTGTCTTCGGTAGCTCTTCTCCAACCACTAAACTAAAGGAGATATACTTCTTTAATCATATACCTTCATTAGCATAACACATCTAATTTCCAGTCATGAAAACCAGGAGAGAAAGGGAGAGAAAGATCAATATCACTTCTTCCTATAGTCCTTTGATAAGAACTCAGTCACATAATGCCACACAGATAGAAGATAATCTAGGAAATGTATACAAGAAGGAAAACTGACTACTTTAATGAACATATAGCATTGTGTCCAGTGCATTATCCACTGGATAAACTTGTTGAGATCAGGTTCTCTGAGAAAGATATATAAATAATAGATTCCACAAAACATTTTTAACATTACTATGAATGTGTTTATGAATAAGAAGCGTTCACAAAACTTGAGAGAGCACTAAGATATTTTTAAAAGTTTTTTATTTGTAAAAAAGGTTAGTGGAGTAGATACCAAAACATAAATAACCCCTCTCTTCATTAAAAAAAAATATACTGAAATAGGAAAGCAGCATTTTTTTCCCTAGCAGAACTGGAAGTAGTGTAGTCAAGAAACAGATTGATTAAGACTCATATAAAGAACACAGTGGAAATACATATATATTTTATATATTTAATACATGTGTTTTGTTCTCACTCACTACAGAGGGAAAACTGTAACTGACAGAAGTGCAATACAGTCATCTCAGTAAATGCAGAAAGAGCATTCAATAAAATCCAGTACCCTTTCATGATAAAATCCCTCAACAAACTAGGCATAGAAGGAACATACCTCAAAATTACAAAAGCCATATGTAACAAACCCACAGTCAACATCATAAGAAATGGGGAAAGTTGAAAGCATTCCCCCTAAGAACTGGAATAAGACAAGGGTACCCACTATCACCACTATTTCAATATAGGAATGAAAGTCCTAGTCAGAGGAATCAGGCAAGAGAAAGAAATAAATGGCATCCAAATTGGGAAAGATGAGGTCAAACTATCCCTGTTTGCTGATGATATAACCTTTTTTTCCTAGAAAACTCTAAAAATGGCACCAAAAGACTTCTAGAATTGATAAATATTTTCAGCAAAGTCACAGGTTACAAAATCAAGATACACAAATAAGTAGCATTTTGATATAATAAAAACAGTCAAGTTGAGAGTCAAATTAAGAACTCAATACCATTCATAATAGACACAAAGAAAATAAAATACCAAGAAATATACTTAACTAAGGAGGTGAAAACTTTCTATAAGGAGAACTACAAAACATCAACAAAAGAAATCATAGAAGATACAAACAAATTTAAAAATATACAAGGGTCATGTATTGGCAGAATCAACATCATTATAATGACCATACTGCCCAATGTGTTTTACATAGTCAACATAATCCCTATCAAAATACCAATGTTATATTTCACATATCTAGAAAAAATAATCCTAAGCTTTATTTGGAAATTAAAAAGAGCCCAAATAGCCAGAGCAATCATAAGCAAAGAGAACAAACCTGGAGGCATCACATTACCTGACTTCAAAGTATACTACAAGGATATAGTAATCAAAATAGCATGTTAATGGCATAAAAGTAGACACATAGACCAATGAAACAGACCAGAAAACTCAAAAATATAATTAAATAATAGAGCTATAATCTTCAACAAAGCAGACAACAACATACACAGGGGAAAAGAAGCTCTACCCAATAAATGGTGCTAGGAAAATTGAATAGCCGCATGCAGAAGAATAAAACAGGACCCCTATCTCTCACCATACACAAAAATTAATTCAAGATAGATAAAAGACTTAAATGTAAGACATGAAGTCATACAAATTCTAGAAGAAAACCTAAGAAAAACTCTTTTAGACATCAGCCCAGACAAAGAATTTACAACTAAGAGCACAAAGGCAAATACAGGAACAAGAAAAATAAATAAGGGAGACAATTAAATTAAAAAGCTTTTGCACAGCAAAGGAAATAATTAACAGAGTGAATAGACAACCTACAGAATGGGAGAAACTGTATATTTGTCAAAGGATTTATATCCAGAATCTACAAAGAACTCAAACAAATCATCAAGAAAAAGAAACAAACAACCCCATGAAAATGTGGGAAAAATACATGAACAGAATATTTTCTTTCAAATGAAGATAGACAAATGGCCAAGAAACATATGATAAAATACTCAACATCACTAATCACCAGGGAAATGCAAGTTAAAACTACAATAAGATAACACCTTACCCCTATCAAAATGGCCATTATTAAAAAGTCAAAAGACAATAGATGCTGGCATGGATGCAGAGAGAAAGGAACACTTATACACGATTGGTGGGAATGCAAATTAGTACAACATCTGTGGAAAACAATATCACAATCCATCAAAGAGATAAATGTGGACTTACTATTAAATCCAGCAATCACAGTGGTGGATATCTACTCAAAGGAAAAGAAATGATTTTATTAAAAAAAAAAAAACAAAAAAAAAACACCTACACTCAAATGTTTAACACAGCATGACTCACAATTGCAAAGATGTGAAATCAGCTTAAGTACCCAAAAATTCATGAATGGATGAACAAAATGTGGTGTGTGTGTGTGTGTGTACAAAGACATATTTTAAATTACAAACACACACACACACACAAACGCACACCCCAGAGGGTGCTATTCAACTATAAAACATAATGAAATAATGCCTTTTACAGCAAGTTGGATAGAACTGAAGTCCATTATCCAAATGAAGATTCTCAAGAATAGAGAACCAAGCACCACATGCTCTCACTAATAATCAGAAGCTAAATGATGGGTATATGCAGGCACAAAGAAATATAAAGGACACTGGAAACCAAGAAGAGAGGAACATGAGGGGTTACAGAATAAATACTTACCTGTTGGCTACTATGAACACTATTCTGGTGATGCATACACTAAAAGACTTAAGCATTATACAAAGTGTCCATGTAAGAAACCATTTGTATTCCCTTAATACTTTGAAATAATAGAAGAGAGAAAAGAAAGAAGCAAGAGAAAAAAGGAAAATCCATACAAAAGACAAAAGAATAATCTGTTCACACCTTCTTTTAAATTAATCATACTTTTTAAAAACCATTCATACATTCTTAATCTTATAAAACATAAGAAAAATTTAAACAACAGGGGTTCTGTATATTTAAGGAAATTTAAAAGACCACAGTGACCAAACATGAGAACTCATAACCAAGTAGACATTGCAGACAGTGCTAATGTTATTGGAGAATAAATTAGGACCAAAACCTGAATCAACCTAGCAGTCAAGCAAGTCATTGATATGAATGATTGGGTTATAATATTTCTTCAGGATTAACAGATTAAAGGAGAAAGATAAAAACACCTGGAAAAATGAGAATGGAGTATAAACAGTCCTTAAATACTTAGCATCTCTGAAATGGAGAACCAAAAACGAAGATAAATATTTTAAAATACTAAACATAAAATTTGACCTTAACCCATAAATCAATGAACCTCAAAACAAATAACTTTTATTCATCTCTCTTTTTGTAGAATATTTGGTGATTATCAGCATTATGTTTTGACTAAAATATAGAAGTATCAACTAAAATTCATTGCAGCGAATGATGCTGATTGCAGTTTCTGCATTTGAGAGAGGATAGAAGTGTGCTTTTAATTATTTTGGAGTCTAGTTGCATTTTAGGTAAAAATAAGTTTCAATCAGTGATTTAATTGTTTAGAACATACAAATTTTTTAATGTTAAATAGATCTAGGAGTAGCATATGGTAGACACCAAAACCTGGCTTTTAGTATTCCCACACACCATTAGCATGAATTCATACCTATGCTAGTTGAAAATCTAAAAACTAAATTTTTCATATCCTTTTCTGACTAGCATACCAATATGTGATACAAAATTTACCAATCATATGCATAGAAGAAGACTTAAAAACTAAAGAGAGTCTTTGGAAAACAGCAAGAAAGATGTTTTGGTTTTTTAGAATGTCTTTGTTAGTACTCTAGAATTCGGTCCTTAACATAGTATCTATTCAGAAGTATTTTGAAATAGCACAAATGCATGAAGAACCTTCATGATATCTTTTTTTGTTGTTGTTTTCATTCTAGCAGGAATTTTTTTTTTGTTTTTCTGACTCTCAAGGGATTTTGTGAACTGTGTAAGAAACTTCAATTCATCCTTTTATGCTTAAATTAGCTAACGTGGTTGATCTTGTTTGTTGCTATAAATCTTCACCCACACTACATAGGGTAATGTTTTAGGAAAAATTAACATAATTATTTTAAGACAAAACTATCTTCTGAAGAGCAACAGAAGATTGCAATGTAGAATGTTGCTATCCCAGCAGTAAAAGATTGCAATGGAGAATGTTGGTATTATATATTCTTGAGGAAAGACCTAAAAATAACTTCAAAATTATCACCACAAACCTCCCCGCAAACATTCCCAAAGAGATATGTGCCATTTTCCAGGATAAGGTACCCTAGGGAACAAGATGTACCTAGATATTTCAGGGATATTTAAGCTCTAGGTTTCACCTAATGCTAATCTCTGAGAATACCAATTGCCATTTGCCCATTTGTACAAAGTGGAGGCATCTAGACTTGCATCTGTCTTACAGAACCTGTGATCTGTTACTTCATTCTTTAGTTATTTCCCCAGCTTCAAAATTGGCATACATATACTCATAAACTGGTAGAATTGCCTTGTTAGCTCATTGAAGCATGGAATTAAAAGGACCTTATAAAATAAGGTCCTCTTTCCTTAACAGTATGTAAATTGAAGGCAAATATCATCCATAACAGCAAGAGATAACGTCACTATGAAAATCTTGAAAGCTGCAAGAACACTGATCTATGGACACCCAAATTAACTAAACTTTTGGCCTTTATAGATAATTTATAGGTCATAGGGAATGAGAAGGGATTATTTTAAGCTTAATTATTGGGAGTGGCAGAAGTACATATTAATGAGAAAAAATCAACACTACCACTTCTGTTACTGGTATCTTTCAATATTAAAATAGTTGTTATTTATTTAACATTTAACAGATGTGTTACTTGAAGATTCTGTCACACCTGGTGAAGTGGTGTTTGAAGTGAATGTTTCTGACTAAAATGCACTGTGGAGCCTACGTAATCCCCCAATCACACTGGAGGCTCCTCAGGTTTCAGAGCAAATCTGTTTTCTGTAACAGGGAAATATTACCCTCTTTAGAATCAGTTCTTAGCTTGGCACTGAACTCTAGCCGTGACTATTAGTATCTAGTTTACATACCCTTCTGCATAGTGCACTTCCAGAAGCAGGAACTGAGTGTTTTCACTGTTACAACCAACTCAGAAGTGGCCTCGAAGAAGAGTATGAGTAGAGAGAGCAAACCTGTGGCAACATATCAATCTGCACATGTTGCTGTCTACTTTCCCTGAAAGGACAGATTTTATTTTATTTCTTTTTTTTGGGGGGGAGGGGTAGCAGAGCAATGTATGGGTAGAGGTCAATGATATTGTTGAACTATCAGGTGTCAGAGACTTAAATAAATATTGAAAGATGTCTTCCAAAATAGATTTTGGGTAAAATGGTTTGATGTAGCTTTCCGAATAGACATTGAATATGAAGATATTCTTCTCACATGTTAATGCTCACCTGAATCCCTTCTACACTGACAATTCTTAATCAGATGAAAATATAATGTACAGTACAATATAGAATCACTGAGTATCTTCCACAAATCAGCCAAGTGTTTCTTGGATGGCTTTATGTTCAAAGTGGCAATGATATAAGTTGTCTATATTCTCAAAAACTTAATTTTATAAAAGCTGATCAAGCTACTGTCATTTCTGAATATTGATTCAATCAGCAGTAAAGAATAATGTTTAATTTTTCAAATGAGTGCTATATATCAAAGAAACCACTCAGCCACTGGACTCATTCTATAATGGAGGAGGTAGCAATGTTTTCTTTACAGAATATTTTAAATATAAATCTGGAAAAGATTTTTGAGCTAAAGTAGAAAGAATGAAATTATTGATAATAAATAATCAGAATTTGACAAAATAATTCAGTGTCATTTTAGTTTTTCAAAAAGTATTTAATAAAATATTTTTTAAGAAAATATGAATTATTATTTATTACTTTATGTTCTGTTACTTTTATTAAATATTCTGACTTTGTGAAGAGGGAGTACGGAAGGAATGTGATGGTGCTAATATTATGAAGAATAAAAAGTTTGCTGAAATATGTTCAAAATTTTTCAGAATTGTAACAATACCTAATATTGTGTTTTATTGCCCTGAAAAATCCCTTCACAAAATTAAAAAATATCATAACTTAAAAAATGCCAAGTAAGTGATACAGCATGTTTCCATAATACATAGAAATTTTATTAATAATTTCACACATGGAAAGATTTTTGAAGGACCTGCTCTTTTGCGAACCATTCTACATACTAAGGAAGAAGATATATAGAAAATTCCTTATTTAAAATTAGTCAGAATTTACTTGGATAAGACAAACAAATACACTATTCCTAAATAATGCAATGTATGTCTGATGGAGGGAATTCTGCAAGATTAACACTAAAATATAAGCTTTTAGCCTTAGATTATTTATCTCTCCAATTTTTTTCATCTCCAAAAGGTAGACTTAAAGAACTGCAGAATATTGGTGCAAAAAGAAATATAGTAAATATAAAATAAACATATCAGCTGACACCACTGCTAGAGCATGATGGTAAACCATGAAGGATAACAGCAGTCAGTTGGAATCTCAAGGGTAGAACACAAGTGCAATCCTTGATAAAACAATCTCTTATTCACAAGAATAATCATTGTAGGTGTGGGGCACTGGTGTGTATGTTGAAATAAGTACCCTGACTCTGGAAAGGAAGGACTCTTCAGATTCAAATGATTCTAATCCTCTTAGTGCAGTAGACTGCTGGTTAATTCCTCAGAATCATAATGAGAGACCTTCAAACAATAAAGAAATAATTGAACATGTCATATTTATAAGAATTTGGGGGTTGATCAGAATTTACCTGTATTTTATGTTTTATTTAAACTTTATATCATGAAGAGGTGGCTCTGTCATTTTGTATACACATACTGAAATATAGGTTAAGCAGTTCCATTTGTATTCTTTATAAATTCTTCCTTTACTTGATTCATCTTTTGTTTCTTTATTACTGAAAATTTTCAGAAAAAAAGAAATGAATATAAAATAAATCTCTAGTAACAAATAGGTATAGTTATATATAACTTACTAACTAGTTTAACAGTGAATGCATCTTAGTGCCATAAATGATTCTATTCTTCGTTCAGACAAATAATTGTGGAGAAGTTATCCTTTGTATCTAATTAAAAAACCACCAAGTTGTATTTTTGAAGATGATACTTTTATTTATTTATTTTAAAATGTTAACAGTTTTTATTTTTATTTATTTCTTTTTATTGTTAACAGTTTTATTGTTAAGTTTTTATTTATTTATTTATTTAATTTCAGCATATTATGGGGGTACATTGCCCTTGCTTCCCCTCCCCTCTCGAGGCAGAGCTTCCAGCGTGTCCATCCCCCAGACGGTGCGCATCACACTCACTATGAATGTAAACACCCTTCCCCTCCTCCCCCCCACACCTGCCGGACACCAGATAAATGTTTTTTTTTTTTTTTTTAACATTTTGGTTACATTTTATATCTTTGCCTCTCCCTAGCAAGGGTTAGAGGAATGCCCTTCTCCTTCACAATGACAACTTTTAGAACTAAACGGTATAAGTTTTAGAATTTATATTTCGAACACTGTGCAAAACTACTATAATAGTAAAATAATGCTGGTTGTTTACTTGTAGTCAAAAGTAGTTAGGAAAGTTAGGGAGCGTTCACATTGAAATGGAAGTAAAGAATTATTTTCTGCTTTAATTTGTGTTCATTTTTTTAAAAAATCCTATGAATATTTTTTTTTTATTTAGGCATATTATGGGGGTACAGATTTTAAGGTTTCAATAAATGCCCTTTCCCCCTTCCACCCATCAATCCAAGAATGGATTAATAAAATGTGGTATATGTATACCATGGAATACTATTCAGCTCTAAGAAACAATGGTGATATAGCACATCTTATATTTTCCTGGTTAGAGACCTATGAATATTTTATATGGAAAATTATTTCATGGGTGTAAACAACTCAAACAGCACGCTATTTGAGACTGTTTAGTATTTGCCTTTAATCTGCAACCATGTCAACATGATAGAAATTGTATTTCAGAAAGATACTATTGCTATCAACATATTTGAGAGTTTATCTAGAGTAGGCTACTCTTCTAATTTATTTATAATTTTGACTAATTGAAGCCCAACTAATTTATGTAAATGCTAAAATACAAGATACATCAAGCATGATTAAAATGTCTTTCTTTGATCTGTCTTCTTCCATTTTTTCTAATTAATAATATTTCCAAGAAGTGACCCATATTATCAAGCTAACTGTTAACAATACCCACAGAGAAAATTCACACAATATTACTTCCTGAGTTCATCTAATCTCTTTAATTTTTAATATAATTGAGATTTTTAAGACATATTTTAAATCATTTGTCCTTTTGATTTATCTGATAGTTTTGACTTTACCTTGAATCTCTCAGATTTTTTCTATTAGTTTTGAAATTACTTTAATGAATTACTTTGGGTATATTTATGTCCATTTTTCAATCTTTGCAAATTATAATTCTGGAATTACCTAAAATCATATCTTTTAATATGTCATTCATATAACCAAGATTCTGGGTAGAACAGGGAAGCTCCCCACGCTGATCTAAGTTGAGTAAGCAGAGAAAAGTAAGTGGCTTTGGACTTTCCTTGTGGGTACAAAGTGGGCTGAGTTGAAGGTCTCCGCACTCAGGCAGCATCTGGTGTGGTCTGATTCTCTTGCTTTTGCCACAGGAGGAAGCACCCAGATGTGCAGTGTATGGGAAAGGAGGAGGCATTAGGCTTTGATGTATAATATGGAATTTGCATGGTTTTTGTTCTGGTTTCTCTTTTTTAGGAGAAACCTATCTTTCTGCAAAAGTGGGTCTTTATTATTCATGGTGATGGTCCTCCTGAATTTATGCTAATAAGGATAAATAATAAATAATAGTCATAATTTGTACCCTTTGTTATATAACTGTAATACTAATAACTTTCTAAGTTTTGTGAGTTGTTCTTGTGAATTATCAAACTTGAATGAATTATGGGAACCACTGAATTTTTATCCAGTTAGTGAGAAATTCTGGGGACTGGAGCTCACCAAAACATTGGCTATCTTTTGAAGTAAGAGCAGTGTTATTGGGGAAAGTTCCCTTAAACCTGTGAAACTTGCATCAACTATAAGTGGTTAATGTTGAGAATTGCATTGCAGTGTTGTAGCTTTAAAATCTGTAATCAGTTAAACTTCAAATAATGGAGTCAGACTCTTTATTGCATGTATGAATATCCAACTTACCCACCACTGTTTATTGGAAAGACTGTCATGTCCACATGACACTGCCATGTGACCTTTGCTGTAATTTGAGTCACTGTACATATGTGATCTGATGATGGTCCTCCTCTCTAACACATAATCAGTGGTTTCCATTTGTTTCTCTGTTTCTATATCAAAAACAATCTTAACTACCATAGCTTCCTGTGATACCTGGTAGTCTGTAAGTCACCATGTTCTTCATTTTTTTCCTTCAAAATTTGACTTTGTTACTTTGGGCATTTATATTTCAATACATGTTTTATAATCAGTATATCAATTTCCACAAAAAGTAAGACCTGGGATTATAGTTGGGATTGCAGCAAATCTATAGAATCATTTAAGGAGACTTTCTGTGTTATTATAGTACTATTTCCTTCTCCAGCAAACGTGATAAAACCTTCATTTATTTAGTTCTTATTTATTTTTACAAGTAACACTTTTTATGTTTTAGTATAGAGATTTTGCACATATTTACTTATATTCATTCCTAATATTTGCTATATTGGATCTTATCAAACAGTATAATTTTAAATGTTACTGTCTATTGGTTTGATGGTGATTTTGACATGATAACACTGTGCTGTATTAAATACACTAAGTAGTTTCAGAGTTTGAAATTTGTTGGGACTTACTTTATAACACAGTGCACAATATTCTTTGGTAAGGTTTTCAAATACACAAAACATAGTGCATATTGTTAAATGCAATGCTCTCTATTTCACATCTACATAATCATTTCAAAAATCCTCTAATTATGCTACTTCATCTCCATTTAATGATACATTATAGTTTTTTAAAAAAACAAGGTCCATCAAACACTTAAATTTTAATGAGATTGTTTTATACTCTTAGTTTCAGATTATCGTTTTTCCCTGACAGAATTCATTTTTAGAATATCCATTTTTAATATTTATTTTAAATTTTCATATATTTTCTAATTATCTATTCACATTTATATACATATTTATATCACTATATTACACAATATAATCTTTTTTATCAATTATATTATGTAATATAGTGATATAAATATATGATGTATGTTCATTTGTATATAGCTAATATTCATAGTATTTTATTTAATAGTTTTTCTGTTCTTCATGCTTTCCATTAGCAGAGTTTAGGCAGATATTAATATGTTTTAAATATCTTGTGAAATTCATTATCTTAATTTATACTTTGAGATTTATGCTGTGCTTTAATTTTTATTTGAATTCTTTTCTTGAGCACTTTCCTTAAATGTAGTAAACAAATATCTTATATCCTGAATATTTTTATCTGCAGATATGTCTTGTTTTTAATGTTACATGGGTGAAAGCCAATTGGTGAAGAAGAATTTTGTGCTGTGGTCTTTCGGAAGTTTGCAGGTGCAACTGCCCACTCTCCAGCATTACTATGGCAGAAAAGAAGAGTAGCAAGGTGCTTTTAATCATTTGTGAGTCATATGTCCTCTCCATCCCTGGAAACTTTGTAGATTATTTGAGCTTAGGAATTTTCTGAGGGTAAATCCATGTTAATAGCATTCTTATTACTCTTGCCTAGAATTAGATGATAAACTTTTAATCTGGGAAATAAAGTTTTAATTGTTCTTTTAAATTAATTTCCCTTGAAATATTAAGAGTATGTACAAAATAGATAAAATGATTTAATGGATAACCATAAGACCACAGTACAGCTCCATCAAAACTTATCATTTTGCCAGGTTTGCTCCAAATATTATTTTGTTGTCATTTTAAGTAAAAAGTAACTTACATATAAAAAAGATTTGTACATAATTTTCCTTATTTTCCTCCTTCTTTCTCCAAAGATAAGGGCTATGAGGAACTTGGAGCTTCTTAAATACTACAAGTAGTAGAAAACATTTTTTCTGTGATGAAATATTAAATAAATATAGATTCTTGCAATTTTCTATTTAAATTGAGGATAGTTTTTGAGTTGTATAAATCTTGTACATTGTGTTTGGTCTTAGATTTTACTTACTGTGTTATTTTCTGAATATATTTATATAAGTACATATTTATATGAATTTATCCCTTTTTATCAATTATTTTTTCTTTGCATTTTCTTTTGTCTGATATGAATATTTTTGTAGCTACTTTCTTAACATGTATATCTCCACACTATATATTTTAATATTTTAATTTCAAAAAATTTTAATTTTCTTGTTAAAAGCTGACAAATAGAGTTCTACTTTTAGACAAGATTTTATCCTCCAGCTTGAAGCAGCTAAAAGACCAGGCAAAACATTGTTTTCAGACATCGTACAAAAGGAACATAGGTCGGTGATTTCTGGAGCTGATGAAAAAACAAGCTGAACTCTGTCTGCCCAACCTACTGCCCGATGGAATTTTGCAGCTTCAGTGGAGGCAGTGGGAACCCTGGCAGCTGATGGTACCTCTGAGTTGAGAAGAGCAAGAGCAAAGTAGTTACAATTTGCAGGGCAGAGAACCAGAAGGAAGAGGAAGACACTGAGAGAGAACCATGGGAATCTGAAAAGGATTCTCCTCAAGTCTTCAGTCTCAGAACAGCTTTTCCATCATTTAGGTTTAGAAGTGGCCAAGCTGTTGTGTAGGATTAACCAATAATGCTTTTTTTCCTGCTTGATTTCCAGGACAAAGTAAGAGTAAATGCTGCATCTTACTGATTTGAACTGATGGAGTAGTTTAAGATGACATTAATCTTGTTAAGGGCCAAGATTACTTATAAAGCCTATGTCAGGACTCATTACACAAAAAAGATTTGGTTGACTGACACCATAATGCAAAATATTGTAAGAAGGGAAGCTACATAAATAATTACAGAAACATTTTATGTATAGCTATGTTAAAGTGAAATCAATG